>PVJN01052605.1:0-14038 GCA_004026805.1 Lasiurus borealis | reverse complement strand
TTTAATTTTTAAAGGCAGGAATGATTTCTCTCTGGGACTAACCTGCATAAAAGTGTGAGCCTTGGCCCTAGCAGGTTTGGCTCAGTAGATAGAGCGTCGGCCTGGGGACTGAAGGGTCCCGGGTTCAATTCTGGTCAAGGGTATGTACCTTGGTTGCAGGCACATCCTTATTTGGGGGGTTGGGGGTGTAGGGGTGGGGTAGGGGACTGGGGGGTGTGCAGAAGGCAGCTGACCGATGCTTCTCTCTCTCCGATGTTTCTAACTCTCCCTTTCTCTTCCTCTCTGTAAAAAAAAAAAAATCAATAAAATATATTAAAAAGTGTGAGCCTTGGCTCAATTTAAACATTTAATTGAAGGTTCATTTCTGGCTGTAAGCAAAAAGCCCCAATACTGCGCAATATTTATATATCTTTACATAAACCAGAACGATAGCCCCAACGTTCGTGTGTTTTATCTGTTAACAGCGAATTCAATCGTTACTAAATTACTTCTATTTCCTACCTCAAGATCTCCTGCATTTTAAAACAGACATTTACACTTCTGAAAGAGTTTTATAAAAAAAAAAAAAATGACTCTTCTTCCTAAGTGGGAGAAAAACTACAAATTAGGACAAATTCTCTTCCGGGGAGAGACACCAAAGCCAGCGGCCAAAATCCTCAACTTTCAAGTATATAGAAGAATCACAGTTCTAGCCGGTCAACCACACACGTCAGTAATAATTAAATAATAATTAAACAATTGACAGCCCCACGGAGAAGAAAAGCCCTATAAAAAAATGTTAGTTCCTCGCTTATCTTTTTCTTTCATAGAGAGACACACGAGAGTCAAACTGGGCAGTGGACCACGTACCACCACCACATACGGGGAGGGGTAGGGGGGAGAGAGAGAGAGAGAGAGAGAGAGAGAGAGAGAGAGAGGAGGCTGTACCAAAGCGTGCGGCTATCAGAGCGCAGGGAGCTAAGTTCTGCGCGAGGAGAGGGTGCAGAGGAAAACACTGGCCCATCTGTCCACCGGGGAGGGAGAGAGACGTCCACCGGGAAAGGCTGCGAGCCAGAGCGGCGGGGCTGCGGGGCCAGCGAGCTCCGCGGTCCCCCTCGGAGGCGGACACAGGGGGCGGGTGTCAGGGAGACGGCGGCGCAGGTGGGTGCGCGGGCGCAGGTGGGCGGCGGCCCCGACCCCGCGAGGCCCCGCACCGGGAAGTCTCCCGGGCCTCGCCCGCGCAGCCGGGAACCGCTCGGGCAACAGACGGGCGGAGGAGCCACCTAGGCAGAGCCACGTCGGAGGAAGGGAGCGGGCGGGAGGTGAGCACCTGCTCACACACACACACACCCCACACACACACCCCACACACACACCCATCCCGGAGGCTGACAACCCGGGAGCCGGCGGCAGCCGGGGCGCCAGAAGGGGCCGCGCGTGCCTGAGGGAGTCGCCCTGAGGGCGCTGCCTGCCTGCAGCCCACAACTCCCCCTCGCCCGCCGCGGCAGACTCACGTAGGGCTGGTAGAACTTGGAGAGCCGCGGCTTCCCGTGGTTGTTGAAGATGAGGATCGCCTTGATCATGGCTGGGCCGGGCGGACCGGGTGGGCGCTGGGGGGCCGGGGCGGGGGCGGGCGCGCGAGCCTCGCCTCGGGATCTCGCCGGCGATCCTTCCCAACCCGCCCCCTCCCGCACGCGCGCGCGCGCGACCCCGAGCCGCGGGGCGGGGTCCTGGGCGGGGAGGGGCCGGGGCGGGACCAGGGCCGGGGCGGGGCGGGGCCGGCGCGGAGGGAAGCGGAAACGCTGCAGGCCACGCCCACCGGCCCAGGGGCTTCTGCGCGCTCCAAGTTCTGTTGCGACGCAGACCCCCCCCCCCCGTTCCGTTCCCGAGGCGTGTGGCTGTGGAAACACAGTAGTGTCGCCGTATTAATGGTGAGGGTTCTACGACGGGCTCGACAAAGAAGGCATCCGGCGATTTCAGCTCTCCCTGTAGAGATGGGTCCCCTTTCGCCGTCGTCGGCCTAGCGACTTCCTGGCGCAAGGCCCGCCCCCTGCACGCGGAGCCCCCCACTTCCGCTCTGGCCTCCCAGCGAGCAAGATGGCAGAGGAGCCAGAGCCGGTGCTCCCGCTCCCTCCTTCAGGTGCGGCGGACGGCGAAGGGCCTACGGACGTCTCCCCGGGAACAGCCACGCCCGAGCCCCCTTCTTCCGCTGCCGTCTCCCCGGGAACAGAGGAACCTGCCGGCGACACCAAGAAAAAAAGTAATTTTTTTAGAGTGGGTTTCTGGGCAGAGGCGGGGAGGTTTAAGATCGCTTCCCACTAAGGACGGCGGCCAGCGAAGGAGCAAAATGTCGAGGAAGGCGCGTGCCAGCCGTGGGTTTTTGACTGGTTAGGAAGGGAGGTGTGTACTTGCCAGCGTTGAAGACCGTCCTGTGGAGTGTCTTTCCGGAAAGCCGTGGCCGGACGCCTCCCGGCCGTGTGGTGCGGCCCTTGGCTGCCCCTGCACTTGGGGCACCGGCGGCGCTCGGCTCTGCTGGCCTGACCTCACACTTTCTAAAGGTGGGAGCGGGGTGGGCTCTCGGGAGCTCCAGGAACTTAACCCGGTAGCTAATTATGTCAATAACGATTGAAGATGATGGGGATACGTAGTAGGTAGCAAGTCTGAATTAGAATTCAGGCCTTCCAACGAGTTAGTTCGTAGGGTGTTTTGTTTTGTTTACATACCAATTGTTTATGAATTCACTTCTTGAACCAAAAAAAAAAAAAAAAAATTTTACCCAAAATGGGGAATGTAAAAGGAAAGCTAAAGGCACAGGCATCATATTTTTAAAAATAAAACACACAATCCCTTTTGGAACCTTTGTGGGTCATGTCATTGTTTGAACTGGCTGTCACCTACCCCTTGTCATTGCTTGAGAATTGGTTTAGGAATACAGAAATCCCTAAATTTACTTGTCCTGGAGCATTATCTGTAGAGTCGCTTATGACAAAAGCAGCAAATCAGCACCTATAATTCAAAAAGGTTGACCCTGGGCCTCAGACACGTTTTTGCCAGTCCAGAGGCTCAGCCCAGGTATTGGCACGTCTTCTGCTCAGTGCATCTCACAGCCTCCCATCCAACTTCATTTTCTTCTGCCGTTGGAAGGTAATTGTTTCTTCCAGAACTGTTTCCCCATTAAAGTTAAAACTGCTTCTACGTTTGGGGGAAATCTATTGTTCCCACGTGATGTACTACTAGAGAAACAAACTTTTGATTATTTTTATAGATAACGACTAAACTCTTGAGAAGAATTCCATGAGTTTTACAGATTTTTTGTTCCTTTTTTTCTTCCATTTATTGTAAGCGGGAATAGACTCTCAAAGGGGCTTTGTTTTAAGCTCTAACAGTCTTAGTCAAAAGTGTACTACTACTCCCTGAAGATAGCTTCGTAAAACAGTGGCTAAAGATTAATGACCTGCGACAGGGACATAGCCTGGGGTTACATGGCCTTATTTCTTTGTTTCTGGCTGCCCTGAGCATTTGAGTTTGCCTGTCTGGTGATACAAAACTTAGTTTCTAGCTATTGAATTTCTGCACTGAAATTGTCATCCTTTTTTGAAGACCTCTTCTGATGAAAGAAGCTTAGCTATTACACAAGCTTCACTTCTGGTTTAATCCACAGAAGAAGAAAGATTGTTAAAGCAAATGGAGGTTGTTGGTCCTGGCCTCACATTGGAACCACCTCAGGGAGATTTAGAACATATCTGTGCCAAGACCCTACTTCCAAAAATTCTGATTTAATTGATGTGGACTCCTGTATTCTTGTAAATTAAAATCTCCCCCCACCTCCCCAGTTGCTCCTAATGCATAGCTAGGATTGAGAACTGTAAAACAAACCACCTTTAGAAGTTAAAAGAAAAAGTAGTTATAATTTAAATAAATGTGTCCTTTAGCTTCTAGCCCTTCCAATTTTTTTCCTGCAGTAGTACAGCTCATAGTTTTTTCTCCTTCTCTTTCTTGAAATGCTCAGTTGTTAGCTGAGTTATTGATAGCCTCAGGAGATTGAAGGGAGAATAGAAGGTGAGTTACTCAAAATCCCCTAATTTATCTTTCAGTTCATCTCTGTTTCCTGGATAACTGAAGCTAGAGTACTAAGTAGAGGAAGGAAGGTAAACTTTTTCAGAAAGAATACCGTGTGAATTATGTGTTCCAGGTGCCTTCATTCCAAGGGTAAACTTGAATAAATTGACCTCTGACTCCATTGGATCCCAATTTTTAACACCAAAGACTGGGACAAGAGAGATGTAATATATTAGAATTACCTTTAGGGGCAGCAGTACACTAGTTTGCTTTCAGTGTTACTTTTGATTGTATTAGTAGACATCTTTTTTTCCCTTTTTATTGAATATATTGGGGGTGACATTGGTTAATAAAATAATACAGGTTTCACGTGTACAGTTCTATACTACATCATCTGTATATTGTACTGGAGGCCCGTTGCATGATATTCATGCAAGAATAGGCCCCTGGCTTCACTCCCAACCGCCCGGGAGCCAGCAGGTCCCTGCTCCCCATCCCAGCCAGCTGCCTGGAAGTCAGCACTCCTGTCCAGCTCCCTGGCCACCCAAGCTGGCAAGTCCTCGCTTCTGTCTGGAGCACCACACCAGTAGCTCCCTCCAGGGTCCCCCCCTTCCCCTCATAGCAGGCTTCATACCTCTCTGCTCCTGCATATGTAAATTAACTTCCATCTTTGTTGGGTTCATTTGCATAGTCACTGATTGGCTGTGGGCTTAGCGGAGTGATGGTTAATTTGCATGTTTCTTTTATTAGGTAAGATTGTTCACACACATCCTTATTTTAAGTATAGTAACTTCAGGAGGCAGAGTCATAGTTTGTGTTTGTATTTTGGATTATTGAAACTTTTAATTTCTCTAACTGAAACTTTTTGGCCCCTAGTTGCTGTTTATTCCCTAATAATGATTATGTTCCTTTATTAGAAATGTCATTATAGAAAACTTGGTGGTTACAGAAAGAATCAGTAAAAACCAAATAATAATCACCTATAACCATGGTCGGCAAACCATGGCTCCAGGGCCACACGTGGCTCTTTGGCCCCTTGAGTGTGGCTCTTCCACAAAATGCCACGGCCTGGGTGAGTCTATTTTGAAGAAGTGGCATTAGAAGAAGTTTAAGTTTAAAAAATTTGGCTTTCAAAAGAAATTTCAATCGTTGTACTTGTTCATATTTGGCTCTGTTGACTAATACGTTTGCCAACCACTGACGTATAATGTCGCTACTGAAAAATATCATTTTGGTGCACATTCCACATTTACGTGAATATGTGTTTGTGATGGTTTTAATGGAATTGAGGTCTTATTATACATGCTGTTTTATATTAGTACATTTTGTTAACTTTTTCACACTGCTAAATATGCTTTTTTAGCATATTTTCTTTAATGGCAATTTATAATCTTAAGGTTCAATAAGTATGAGTTATGAGCTAATACTGTTCTAAGTGCTTTACATGTATTAACTTATTTAACCCTCAAAACAACCTTATGAGGTAAGTGATATTGTCTTCATTTTACGAAAGGAAAAACGGTGGCACAGAGAGATTAAAGAGTTTATCTAGGTATATACTTAGCAACTAGCAGATCCAGGATTTGGAACCCAGGGACTTCAGAGTGTGTATTCTTTATGGAATTATATAAATTCTATCATAGACTATAATATCATTTATTCAACCAATCCCCTCTAAATATCATTGTTGGATATTTAGATTTGCCAAGTTTTTGTTTTTTCTATAAAAATAAATGTTTCAACAAAGGTGAAATCCTAAGTTAATTGTTTTATATCTCATATTTTATGAGACTAGATTCCTAATACTATTATTATTAATGCTAGTAGCCCTGTGCACAAATCCATGCATCACTAACTTTCTGCCACCCTCCTATAGCTCCCCTCCCCCCAATACCCTCCACCCCTTTCTGCCATCTGCTTGTAATTCGTTACCCTACCCTCCTGCAAATCTGTAATCTGGTCGTTATGTGATTGATCATTACGCCTCGGGGTGTAATGGCTAATTAGCATATTCCTCTCATATAGGATTATTGGACAAAGCATATCTTAAGTATTTGGTAATGTATTACTATATTGTTCTCCAAAAAGGGTATGCTATTTTTTATTCTCAACAGTAGTGTCATCTACATTATTATTATTCTAATCTTCGCTAATTTGATTGGCTGTAAGAAGCTATGGCATTGTGTGTGTGTATGCATATATAATACAGTTTTTATTGATTTTAGAGAATAAGGGAGAGGGAACTACGGAAACATCAATGAAAGAGAAATATAAAACATCATTGACTGCTTCCTACATGCCCCCTACTGGGGATCAAGCCTACACCAGGAATTGAACTAGGAATCTTTTGGTGTATGGATTGACGCTCAGTCACTGAGCTACACTGGCCCCTCGACATCTTCTTATATATTTTTACATATTTATTGACCATTCCTATTTTTTTTATTATTAAAATGAAATTTAAAGATACATTTCATGGAGAGTCCTTTCTGAGACTGTAGAATTGGGGAGAGGGGAGGAATGATGAAAAAGAATCTTAAAATATTTGTATATCTTAGCTATACTTCCAATATTTTCAACATATATGCTATGTGTAGATTAAAGGTTTAACTTTTCTAAAATCGTTATATGTTGTTGTGTAATTGTCAGGCTTTTTTTTCCTTTTTACAGTTGATATCCTGCTAAAGGCTGTGGGAGACACCCCTATAATGAAAACAAAGAAGTGGGCTGTAGAGCGAACCCGAACCATCCAAGGACTCATTGACTTCATCAAAAAGTTCCTTAAACTTGTGGCTTCAGAACAGTTGGTATGAAACCAGTGCTGACTATTTCCCTACACTTATCTATAATGGTTACTAGGCATTGGTGGGATTTCTGTACTTTATTGAAGGATTCTCTGGGGAACTTAGTGAAATGAATTTTAGAGTTATGGTTACAGTGTGAACTAATTTTTTTTCTTTTTTCTTTTTTTACCACTGAGGTGGTTTTTCTCAAAAAGTCACTGAATGCTCATGGAGAAAGATCTATCAGAGAACATATAGAAATGTTTAGGTTTTATAATTTGTTTTGATATTAATGTTGTTTCCTTTGTATTCCTCTTGAGGTAAGCAATATGTCCTTGCCATGTTATGGAAAAACAAAGATATTCTTATTTCATATTAGTACATGTTAAACACTTCAGGGTAGCAGTTGGAAAGATTATTATTTAAAATGCCACTGGATTTTAACTTATTCAGCTACAGAAATTTAAATGTCTACTTGTATTTGGAATATTGTTGCATGTTAATTAATATAGCAGACAGCTTTGTTGGCAGATCACATCTTGGCTAGTAATAATACTGATCTAGTAGTTCGGCTTTAAATACCTCTCACAAAATGAACACAGTTACAAGAGTAAGTAAGTATAAGATAGATCAATTACTAGAAGTAATTTGAGGAAGAATAGGATAGAACCTGGAATTCCTCCAAAGGAAGGTGCTTAGAAAAAATAAGGGAATATCTGAATTTTGCACCTGAACATCTCCCTCTCTGATCAGAGTGAGAAAAGTATCTATGCTATTATAGTGCCGTATAGAATTTAAAATTAAGTGTCAGAGATGGGCAAGAAAATTATAGTGTCATCATTCACATGCATATGGGAGCTAAAACCTCAGGAATAGAAGACCTTGCCTAGGTAGAGTTGTTCAGTGGTTAGAGCATCAGCCCATGGACTGAAGGATGTCAGGTTTGATGTCCAGTCAAGGGCATGTACCTAGGTTGCAGGTTTCTATCCCTGGGACAGTGCAGAAGGCAACTAATCAATGTGTCTCTCTCACATCAATGTTTCTCTCTCCCCCACCCCCTTCCACTCTCAAAAAACCAATGATAAAAGTATCCTTGGTGAGGATTAAAAACAAAATCATTATTCTTTAAAACTAAAATAACTTTATCTTCCTAAGTTCTAGCATTTAGCAAGATTACATTTTGAAATTGTTGCTTCCATGGAATTTTAAGCTAGCTGAATTGCTTTTTTGTGTGTGTGTGTGTGTGTGTGTGTGTGTGAATTCAAGTCCTTTTCAGTTCCTGACTCCTGTTATAAATTGCAATGAGTTCTTAAAGTTCTGGCACATTTATTCTACAGTCCCCTTAACACTAAAACCATCTTAACTTTTGCCTACAAAGTCCTAACTATTCTTTCACCTAGTTAAATCCTATTTATTATCTCTTAGAGAAGGCTTTCCCTGATGTTTTTGCTAGGTTAAACTAATGTCACCTCTCTTGTGTATGACACATCTTATCAGATGCACTTTTCTCATATAGTCTTATCTGCTTGTATCTGCCTCTCCAGTATATTGAAAACTCATTAATAGGAGACATATTAATCTTCACAGTTCCACACCTTGGAAAATTCCTACCACATAATAAATAGTAAATGTTTGCTGAACTAAAAACTGTCATCAGGAGCCCTTCTCATTTAAAACATACCAGAAGAATAACATATTTATGTTCACTCACAGTTAAAACTGCCAGGACCTAAAGACAGATTATTATATCTGTACTAGAGTCCCAGTGCATGAATTTGTGCATGGGTGGGGTCCCTCAGCCTGGCCTGCAATCAAAATCAATGGGGGCCAAGAGGTTGGCTGAGGGAAGGGACTTCAGAAGCTCCTGCATTGAGCGTCTGCCCCCTGGTCAGTGCATGTCATAGCACCAGTTGTCGGTCTTTCGGTCACTTAGGCTTTTTAAAGGATTAGCCAGAATTCAAACCTGGATCTGTCTCAATAGAGGTTCTGTTTTTAATTACCACACTGAATCACTTAAGGGAGAAATGTAGGCATTATTTGTTTTTATTACACTTGGTGACCCAAATAGTGTCCATCAACCAAATGTTTGTTCTGATATTATTGGATTTTAAAGGCTATATTAAGTCCAGGAAATTTTAGTCTTAGAATTTGACTATAGACAAAGGATCAGCCAACTATTTATTCTCGTATTATTGGGTTTTAAAGGCTATATTAAATCCAGGAAATTTTAGTCTTAGAATTTGACTATAGACAAAGGCAAATTGATATGTTACCTGCAAATATAAATACAGCTTTCCCCACTATACAAAAGAACATTCCTATGAAACCTTTCCTAAGCCAAAATGGCATAAAATAAGCAGTTACCATTAATTTATGTGAAAAGATTTTGTACATACTAAGATCCCCTCAAATAACCTACCAAACCATAATACACTTAATTAAATCCAGTTTTATGCTAAGCATAACACCCTTGTGAGCTCTCTTAGGCATTCTGATATTTTAGGTCACATCTTGCTAACAGGTGTATAAAATTGAGAGAAAACACAGATGCTTACAGACACAATCCAACGGTATGGTGGCTTAATGCCAAGATGCAGAGTGTAAGTTCTCAGTGAAGGAGATTGGCAGGGCTAATCTCACCGTTTCTATAATGGCTCATTGCAAAACATGCTGAATGTTATTTTTGCTTTTTTAATAAAAGTGAAAATCCTCTTATGCCCTAACTGGTTTGGCTCAGTAGATAGAGCGTCAGCCTGCGGACTCAAGGGTCCCAGTTTCTATTCTGGTCAAGGGCATGTACCCTGGTTGCAGGCACATCCCCACTGGGGGATGTGTAGGAGACATATGATTGATGTTTCTCTTTCATTAATGTTTCTAACTTTCTATCCCTCCCCCTTCCTCTCTGTAAAAAAAATCAATAAAATATATATATTTTTTAAAAAGTGAAAATTCTCTTAGGATTTCTCAGTTAAAACAGGTACTAATCTAGGTTATTCATAACAGGAACTTTTAAAAAGCAGAGGATACATGTATTAGAGTATTTTAATGAAAACAGACTAAACTGAAACATTGAACAATGAATCCTTTAAAGAACAAGGTTATAAGGACATTAGGTTTCATTATGTTACCATTTATAGTAGTGGCACCCAGCCTGGAGTTCAGTACTTTTACAAGTTTTCAATGGTGGTAAAGGTAAAAAAAAATCCAACTGTGTTTGTTATTACCCAAGAAAAATGTTTACACTATCTCAAATATTAGATTTCCTGATTTTATACTATATATGAAGTTTTGTTAGGAAAAATTCTGTCTTTAAAATGAGTAGTTGGGAAAAGTAATACTTTTAGTAATTTCTTGAATAAACCTTGAAAAGCTATTTGTAAAAGCATTTAAAAGTTTGCAGTTTTAATAAGTAGGAACCACTGCTCTAGGAGAAAAAAATCTGGTTTTATTCCTCCAGGAAGGATATAATCTTCATAAAGATTGCATTAGTTGACTAATTTTATGAGAAGTTTAAGGACACTTCCTTCAATTTTGAAGACAATATGAAAGAGCTGGCTGATTGAACCCCGGAAAAATGCAAAATAATCAGGATACCATTAAAAATGAATCACTTTTTTTTTTTTTGCAGTTTATTTATGTGAATCAGTCATTTGCCCCTTCCCCTGACCAGGAAGTTGGGACTCTCTATGAGGTAAAATATAACTGCTTTATTTTTTTAATGGAAGATGCATATCTGTGAATAGTATGATTATTAATTCACATCATTATTTTAAGAGATGCTATTCTTAATTGCTTCTCAGAAAAAAAGATTGCTTTCTTGTTTTCTGTTATATCTCTAAAACCTTGAACATTTACTACCTCAATAAATTACTCATTGATTAAAGAATTAATGAATAAAACAAATAGAAGATATCCAGAAAGTAAAGCCTTCTTTTTTGCCTAATATATTTCTTTTACATTGTTTATGTAATTAATAATCCAGATTTGCTTCTAAGAAATATAAAAGAAGACATTCTAACAGGATCATGACAAAAATGACTATAATATACACATTAGCACTACTAATGTGTATTCTATAAGTAGAAAACAGTATGTACATTAAAGAGATACAGAGAAAGGGCAAGATAAAAATATGTAAGCCCATCTATGCCTATGATTAAAAGGACAGGTTTTATTAAACACTAGAGCCTGGTGCATGAATTCTGCACTGGTGGGTTCCCTTGGCCTGGCCTGCAGGGATTGAGCTGAAACCAGCTCTCCAACATCTCCTGAATGGTCCCGTATTATGAGAGGGCAATTCATGGGTGACACCCCCCCGGAATCAGACTCCCTCCTCTCTAGGTCCAGGGTGTGGGTGAAGCAGATTCAGGGCCCACAGTGCCCAGCAGCAACTTAACCCATGGTTGATTCCTCGAGGAATTGGGCTCCTCCTCCCTTCTCTCTCTGTCTGAGGTACTGTACAGGTGAAGCAGAATCAGGGCTGACAATGTCTCAGCAGCAACCTCTAACCCATGTTCGATTCTGCGAGGAATTGGGCTCCCTCTACTGGTTGGAGCATATGTCCCCCTGTAGTCATTGAGGATCATGGCTACCAGGTGAATGGTTGGATGGTCCATTAGGCCATATATATAGATTATGATTACTGACATGCTATGATAGCAACTTGAATTTTTTGAAAGAAGTAGCTTTGTAGATAATTTATATTTATGATACATATAACATTTTTTCTTAGTTTCATCGGAGAATAGCAAAAATTAAGTTTATTGCTTTTTGTTCTTTTTCTAGTGTTTTGGCAGTGATGGTAAACTGGTCCTGCATTACTGCAAATCTCAGGCATGGGGATGAATGACAAAGAAAAATATTTTGGTAACTAAAAATGAATCTTCACAAAGGACACAGCTCTGAAAAGTTTGATACTTATGGCAAGATACTTGTGGATATGATCTCCTTAGCATGTTAGCTGTAAGACCAAAAAAATCCATAGAGTTGACTTATAAAAATGTGATTTGCATTAATACAGAAATCATCGTAAAAGATTGACATTAGAGTATATTCAGTACTACAACTATTGCTTCAGATACGCCTCCAGGATATAGAAAAGGAGACTAAGATTGTATATAAAGCCTCTTTTTTGTTGTGTGTTTGTTTCACTCTTAGTATTACAGATGTCCCCACTTACCCATGGGTTATATGGGTTATGCATATAAGTTCTTGGTAATATCTTCCTACCCACGCCACCTTCCCTCTGAGATTTGAATGTTTGTTCCATGCTTCTATGTCTCTGGAACTGTTTTGTTCACTCGTTTATTTTGTTCTCTAGATTCCACATATGAATGAGATCATGATACTTGTCTTTCTCTGACTGACTTAATTTGCTTAGCATAATACTCTCCAGGTCCCTCCGTGCTATGTCAAAGGGTAAGAGATCCTTCTTTTTTACTGCTATGTAGTATGCCATGGTATCAATGTACAACAGCTTTTTTTATTCACTCATCTACTGATGGGCACTTGGGCTGTTTCCAGATCTTAGCTATTGTAAATTGCACTTCTATGAACATAGGGGTGCATATATTGTTTCTGATTGGGTTTTTAGGTTTCTTAGAGTATATTCCAAAAGTGAGATCACTGGGTCAAATTGCAATTCCATATTTAACTTTTGAGGAAACGCCATACTGTTTTCCATAATGACTGCACCAATCTTTATTCCCACCAGCAGTGTACAAGTGTTCCCTTTTCTCTGCATCCTCACCAGCACTTGTCATTTGTTGACAAAGGAGGCAAGAACAGATAGTGGAATCATGACAGTCTGTCTATTCAGTAAGTGGGGTTCGGAAAATTAGGTACATGCAAAAACAGTCACCAACTTACACCTTATCCAAGAACAAACTCACAATGGTCAAAAGACTTGTAAGTCTTGAAACCATAAAAATTCTAGAAGAAACCATAGACAGCAAAATCTCAGACATCTCCTGTAGTAGCAATATGTTTGCTGATATATCATCTCCTAGGACAGGAAACAAAGGAGAAAATAAACAAATGGGACTATATCAAAATAAAAAGCTCTGCATAGCAAAAGGAAACATCAACAAAATGAAAATGGAGCACACTATAGGGGAATTAACTTGATGGGTTAATATATGTAAAGAACTCATACAACTTAACAAAAGGAAGACAAACCGCTTCAAAAATGGGCAAAGGATCTAACTAGACACTTCTCCCGAATGGACATGCAAATGGCCAAGAGACATATGAAAAAATGCCATTAATCATAGATGCAAATTAAAACAGATCACCTCATACCTATCAGAATCAACAGATCAACAAAACCCCTTTTTATCAGTTCTCAAAATAACTGAAATTGTTTACTTGTAGAATTAGCAATGTAAAAGTCAGTTTAGTTTACTAAAAGATTATTTTGTGCTGCTTTTTGGGAAGTTCAGTTTGAGGTATGGGTATACTTTTTCTCATACACATCTACAGTACTATGAAAGAAAATCTCATTGACCTGCTGGCTTTATACCTTACATAGTCCAGTAGAGGGCAGCCCAGATGGCAGAAATAGGCAGATTGGTTTCACATCTGCAATGATAATGGAGGAGAAAACTGTTTCTAGCAAACATCTAGCCAAGAAAGCATGTATGTTGATCCACGGGAAGACTGCTTTAGAAAATATGCAAGGTTTAGATTTAATTGTTTTATTGTGAAAAAAAAATATTTGACAAATGAGTCACACAACGCTTTCAGTTCTAACATTTGATGATTCTGGAGTCCCAATGTTTATAGCTGTGGTGGTCTTCTGTCTCTTAACAGTGTCAAAAGCACTCAAATGAACATGGCAACATCTTTGAGTTTTTATAATATCCTTTTCAACTTGAAAATGCTCAAAGAAAAACTGAACAAATGACTTAGTTTTACATGTATTTCATGATATAACTAAAAGTACCTTTTTTTTCTAATGCCATTAGAATGGTAATTGCTTGAGGTGAGATTTAACTTTTTAAAAATTCTGTATTATATTTGTTATACAGCATTAAAAATGCATTACAATAAATTGAATGGAATGTCCAAACAGCATCTAAAGTATGTACAAGAATTCTCTTAAGTGTTTGTTTTCAAAAGTAATGTACTTTATGATTAATTAGAGGCCCAGTGCACAAAATTCGTGCACAGGGGATTGTGTCCCTCAGCCCAACCTGCACCCTTTCCAATCTGGGACC
>PVJN01052604.1:0-14028 GCA_004026805.1 Lasiurus borealis | reverse complement strand
GGGGGGGGGGGGGGGGGAGACCCGGCGGCTGCCATGGAAACGCCCCAACTCAAAATGCACCTCGGCTGCAAGCGAGCTCGGAGAACCAGTCCCCAGCAGGACCCGCTCCCCTCCCGCTGGACAGGCCGTTTAGAATGCACCAGTGTGACCGCCCGTGTCCAGGAGAAGCGCCAAGTGACCGCTTTGTGTGGAAGGAGGGCGGAGGGACACAGACAGGAGAGAAAGGCGTCAGGCAGGAGGCTCAAATGCTTAGAACTGGTGGAGACCAGAGACCACAGAATGAATGGGAATATAAGGCAATGGACCACTAGCCCACGGCCACCTGGTGTGAACTCTGACACAAGCAGGAAGGGGGAGATCGGTCACTTTGAGGGACGGGAGATTCAAGAGTAACTATTATGGCCGAAACCGGTTTGGCTCAGTGGGTAGAGCGTCGGCCTGCAGACTGAAAGGTCCCAGGTTCGATTCCGGTCGGGGGCATGGACCTTGCTTGCGTGCACATCTCCAGTGTGGGGCATGCAGGAGGTGGCTGGTCGATGTCTCTCTCTCTCATCGATCTTTCTGACTTTCTATCCCTCTCCCTTCCTCTATGCGAAATATCAATAAAATATATTTAAAAAAAAAAAGAATAACTATTATGGCGCAAACGGCTTTGGCTCAGTGGATAGAGCCTGCTAACCCTGTTCTTCAATGCCGGTCCCGAAAGCAGTGTCACCGGCCCCCGGCAGGGCAGGTCCCGGTGGGGTCCGGGCGACCGCAGGAGGCCCTGTCCGCACGGCAGTTTTCACCGAGCTGACGAGAAGGAGAGCGAGCTCTGCCAAGGAACGGGGAGCATCGCTGAGGCGGGAGGAAAGGAGGGGAGCAGAACAGAACCCAGGCCGTGCTTGTCTAGTAAATGACTTGGCGGCAGCCGGCCACGTCCATAAAAAATGTGTCGGAGCCGTGTCCCGGCCATCGATCACTCCCCTAAAGGCCCGGGAGCCACGCTGACGTGCGGAAGAGCGGCTTAATGAACACTCCACTCCAGACACTTACTGGCGCTCATTATGTCGGAGGCGCGACACCGGGGCCTAATAACCCCACGTGCACAGGCTCTGCCTTCAGATACATCATGACAGTCTGTCCGGGGGCAGGAGGAGAGGGCCGAGGAGCTGCACACACGGGGTGAAACTGTGGGTCCCCACCAAACCTCACTGGAATGCGGGCATCCTTCCGCCAGCACCTCAGAATGTGGCTGCAGCTGGAGAGATGCCTTCAAGAGCGGAATTCAGGTTAAATGAGCTCCTATTGGGAAGGGGAGGAGGGGGAGGGAAGGCGCTAAGGCAATCGGACTGGTGTCCTCCTTTGGAGAGGAAGAGACGCCAGGACAGGAGGGGTGTGTCCCCAGAGAAAAGGCCATGTCAGGAGACAGAGAAGTCAGCTCCAGAGAGGCCTGGGAGGACCAAGCCCCCAGCCCTGACCGTGGCATCCGGCTGCAGAACGGGGAGGAGAGAGATTTCTAGAGTTTATCTCCCCCACACACACCCCGCCCCCTCCGCCTGTGACACTGTTAGAACAGCCCTAGCAGACAACGCGTGGCCACTCGAGGGAAGTGAAGATACTGCCACCAGCGGGAGGGCTTTTATTTCATGGAAGGAATCGGGGGGACAGAATGGCCCCCAACAACCCTCTTCCTGCTGCATCCCCCCTTCCTTCCCCACAAGAAAAAAGCAAAAACAGGACTCAGACAGTTCCCGCGGTGATGCGTGCATGGCCTGTCTGTCTCCTGCGCCATGTATGCTCGGCCAATATTTCATAAGTGCCTGAGTCATCCGTATAAGTCCATTCTACTGGCAGAGGAGACTCTCGGCCACCTGCACATGCATCCCTAGAGAAATTCTGGGACACTCCTGCACACACCCAGCCAGGGGATCGAGCCTGCCATCTTGGCACATGCCCATGGCTGGGAACCGAACCCGGGACCTTCCGTGCGTGGACCAAGGCTCCATCCACTGAGCCGCACGGGCCAGGGCACTGGGTGACGTTCTTGAGCATTGGGTCCCTAATCCTACTTTCCCCGTAAGAGCCGTGGTTTCCATTGTGCCGTTCTGGGCAGCCCGTGAGTCTCGGGGACATGGGAGTTGCTCCTGGCAGAGGGGACGTGGGCTCTTACTACTTCCCCCAGGAGGCGAAGGCCCGAACCCAGGACCCGCTCCTTCCTTGCCCCAGTCAAGCCCGGCCACCTACCTCTCTCCGCTCAGCACCCTCTAACGAGTGTCTCCCCTCACCGCCAGCAGGAGGACCCCCCCCCTCCTCCACAGTCAGAAACCCCGGGAAGGACTGACTGCCCTCACAGGCCCAGCGCGGCTGGAAGCCAGCCACCCCGGGTCCCCCCTAGAATCCGACAGCGAAGGATGCGTTTCTGTACCCGCCCCTGAGCTTTCTGCCGCCGCGCTCCACGCTCCCCTCCCCCCCGTTGGGGAATTGATGGGGTTATTAAGTAATCCACTGCCTCGCTGAGCAAGGCGCCCCTGCGCTGCTGAGGATGAAAACGGTTCGAGGAGAAAGAGGCACGCCGCTGACGAGAGGGAGGACGGGGGGGTTCAGATCCCTTTGGGGGAAACGTCTGGCCTCTCCACGCAACCGTCTGTGCGTGGAAACAACATCCACGCTTCAGCCCTGACCGGTGTGGCTCAGTGGATAGAGCGTCGGCCTGCGGACTGGAAGGTCCCGGGTTCGATTCCGGTCAAGGACACGTACCTTGGTGGCGGGCACATCCCCAATAGGAGTGTGGAGGAGGCGGCTGATCGATGTCTCTCTCTCATCGATGTTTCTAGCTCTCTATCCCTCTCCCTTCCTCTCTGTAAAAAATCAGTAAAATATATTTTAAAAAAAACAAAAAACATCCTCGCTTCATGCAAACACAGGGCCATAAGCAATCAGGTGCTGGGCGTTATCTATAGAAATCATGGCTGTAACACCTTGATCCTCCTCCACCCCGCCCGTGGGTGGCCACTGGGTCTTCTCCGACTGGCAACTCTCCAGGCTGGGACGCTCCAATCACCCCAGTTCCAAGTCCTTGGCGTTGGATCCAGAGCCAGGCCTCCCTCCTCCCCTGAATCAGAGTCCGGCCTGGACCAACAGGCCAGCGGGGAAGAAAGCTGGGGAAACCGTCAGCTCCCCCCCCCCACTCCCGCTGCTGCTGCCTCCCTCCCCGCTTCACATCTGCGGTCTCCACGGCAACGGAGCCCAGCTGCTGCCCGAGGAGGCAGAGAACAGAGAGAATCTCCACTCCCCCCACACGGAGCTGTGTCCCCCTCCCCCTCTCCATCCACCCCCCGCTGCCCGGACATCGGCAGGCTTGGTGCTCGCGCAGATCTGCGTCTTCTCCTGAGAGGCTGCGCGGATGAGAGAGGATGAGAGAGGGGACGGGAGGAAGCCAGACAGGTCACCCGTCCGCGTCCCGTCGGCAGCAGGTGCTGGCAGCGGAGGCGGCCGGAGGCCCCAGCCAAGGAGTGATGTCACTCCAGCGAAGACCCAGGCGGGGAGGAGCGGGGACTCCGCTCTAAGGCGAGACGTGGACACAGGGCAGGCAGCGCAGAGGGGGGCAGGGAGCGCAGAGGGAGGTGGGAATGGGAGGAGGGAGGGGGGTCTGTAGTGCCTCCGTCCCACCCCCATCACAGCCCTGCCCAGCACCAGGCCAGGTAGGCCCTGGCCTTTCCCAAGGAGGAAGTGGCGTGCTCTCAGCTCTCTGAGGGACGGACAGACAGACACCCAGCGCTGCTGGCTCTCGGACCCTCAGGCACGCACAGGCTGGAGGCTGCAGGCCAGAGGCCGGCCTAAGAGCCCACAGCATTGTATACAGCACCGTGTGTGCCAGACGCGCTCCGGAAACACGGTCCTGCAGAAGGAAGCTCTGAGGGCAATGAGGAAAGGGGGCCCTCAAGTCAGACAGCCTGGGTGCAGGTCCTGGCAGCCCCCCCACCAGGCTGGGCTCGGCGGTCACCTTCCCAAGGGAGCATCTGAGAAGGAGTAGCTCTCACTCAGTGAACCTGGCACTTGCTGGGAATTCGGTATGCCATGTCCTCAGAGTCTGACTGGACCAGCGGTTCTCAACCTTCCTAAGGCCGCAACCCTTGCATACAGTTCCTCATGGGGTGGTGACCCCCAACCATGAAATGTTGCTCCTGTGATGCATCGTGATGTCAATATCTGCATTTTCCGATGGTTTTAGGCGACCCCTGTGAAAGGGGCGTTCGACCCCCAAAGGGGTCTCGACCTGCAGGTTGAGAACCGCTAGACTGGACTATTCACCGACTGCTCAACGACACGGATGTGGGCAGTAACAGAGCCCGATGTGAACCGAAGTTAGCCCGGGTCCTGGTCCCGCACCCGCCTCTGTCTTGGACGGCAAGACCCCCTGGGACCCTCTGACAGGCAGGGATAAGGAACAGAGCATCTCTCTCAAGAGTCACGTGCAGGCTGGTGGTCTCTGTAAACAGTGCCGTGAAGGAGCCTCCAAGTCGAGATGAAGGTCTGGGTGGCTGTCCCTTTCCCTGTCCCTCAGCTCCGTGGTTCAGGCCGGGAACAGCGCCTGGCATGTCAGCTATCAAGACAGGGAGCCTCTTACCCCCAAAGAGGAGAAAACAATTTCCCAAGTGATTCTACCCTCTGTGTTCACTCTCTACTCACCAACTTTTCCAGCCCTAACCGGTGTGGCTCAGTCGATAGAGCGTCGGCCTGCGGACTGAAGGGTCCCAGGTTCGATTCCGGTCAAGGGCATGAATCTTGGTTGCAGGCACATCCGCAGTAGGGGTTGTGCAGGAGGCGGCTGATCATCGATGTTTCTCTCTCATCGATGTTTCTAACTCTCTATCCTTCTCCCTTCCTCTCTGTGAAAAATCAATTACACACACACACACACATATATATGAAGTTTAAGTTTAAAAAATTGGCTCTCAGAAGAAATGTCCATCGCTGTGCTATTGACATTTGGCGCTGTGGACCGATGAGTTTGCTGACCGCTGCCCTAGCCCACTGCTGGCCCTGGGACCTGGGACACTGCAGAGTCTCATTTACGCAATGAGGATCCTGTCCCCCATCATTTCCGACGACCGTTTGAAGGACAAACTACAATAATGTGTCATTAGCTGCCCGAACAGGGCCCGGCCCGCGGTAGGTGCCCTTTAAATACTGTTTTTAATAACATCTGGTCCCCTTCCTTGTTTTACGTTCGAAGAACCGGCTGAGCGTCATGAACGCAGCACCATGTATGCATGACGTCAGTTCATCTTTCCCGTCGCCTCCCACGGTCACCTGCGTCCACTTCCCCCACCCGGGCGGCACCGGAACCGTCCACGGGCCGAACACGGGCGAGAAACACACGCCCCAACGAGGCATCCGTCACCAGACGCGAGGGTGGCTTTCCTGTCTGACGGCACCGCCCTGAGGACACCTCACGGGCGCTCGCAGCCCTGCAGCCCGAGCCGGACGGGCCTCCAGAGCGCCACCGGGGCTGGCATCCCGGACGAGACCGGCGCCACCCAGTGAGAGCGGCGCCCGGGGCAGGGGTGCGTGGCTCCCTCCCGGCGTTGTGCTATCCGCCGCTTTCTAGAACATCTTGATGAGTTAAATTACAGCGTGTGGGGGAAATCACACGTTCTGGAGAACGCGCTCCCCCATCGGGTGACCCAACGCCGCCGCCGCCATCCTGTCATTTACAGCAATTATCTGGCCGCTCCAAAGTCCAAACCAGCTATTTACAGGAAACGCCAGCGGTCATCAGTCCTGCCTCTGAAGTGCGAGGTGGTCTCGTGTGTGTGTGTGTGTGTGTGTGTGTGTGTGTGGTGCTTCCGCTGGCCTCCAGGCAAAGTGCAGAAGAGCGTCTCCGTGGGCAGGACCGATGGATGCAGGTCCATGTGGGCGGGGCCAGATGGATGGAGGTCTGTGTGGGCAGGACCAGATGGATGGAGGTTCATGGATGTAGGTCCATGTGGGCGGGACCGGATGGATGGAGGTTCATGGATGTAGGTCCATGTGGATGGGACCGGATGGATGAAGGTCTGTGTGGGCGGGGCCGGATGGATGCAGGTCTCCGTGGGTAGGACCGGATGGATGAAGGTCTCTGTGGGTGGGGCCGGATGAAGGTCTCTGTGGGCGGGGCCGGATGGATGCAGGTCTCCGTGGGCGGGGCCGGATGGATGCAGCCCGCGTACCTGGCACGCCCTGTGAGCAGTCATGGGCAGAAGCCAGGTGCGGTCTCTGACCCTGTACTCCAGCTCATCCAATGCCAGGACGCTGCTGTAGGTTTGCCCACAAACCTACAGGGAGAAGGGCACTGGGAGAAGGTCCCTGGGACTCCCCACCTGCCAGTCACCTTCCTGGCGTCTGTAATCGTAACCATTTCCAGAGGAAATACAAAAAAAATCGAGAGATGCCAGCCCTTTAGGTAGACACCCCAAATAGCTTGGGCGACATCCCTCCTTGTGAGGTGTCATCTCCCCAAAGCTCCTCAAACGAGCAGCCGACCGGAGACCAGGACTCACGTCACCAGCCTCAGGTCCAATCCTCCCTTCGCCCCTCGGCGGTGGGAAAGGACGGCGGTGCAATGACTGACAGGGCCGTGGCTGGCGGGCGGACAGCCAGCGTCCTGGTGTCAAGGTCGCCGGGAGCCTTCCCCCAGCTGACGGGCCCAGAGACCAGCCAGCCTTGGCCGCACTGACACCCGGGCAGCCGGGCAAGGCTCCTGCGAGAAGTGACATCAGAGCCGGCCTGAAGGTTGAGGAGGACATCACCTGGCAGAGCTGGAAGGAGCACGTATTCCAGGAAGTCATTGGGGGGGAGAAGTGGGGGACGGACAGCACCCCAGGGCCACAGAGCTGCAGAGAAGGCACAACACGCCGTGGCACAGCGGCAGCACCGGGTCCTGACGGTGTGCCCCCCACCCTCCTGCCACACCCCATGGATGACCCAAATCTCTCCATTTCCTGCCAGAGACCAACGTCCCTTCTCTGCCTCACAGGCCTATGGTTTGCCAGTGACCATCAACGAGACATCACCCTTCTAACCGTTCTCCCAGAGATTACGAGACCGGAGTGCATGTGCCGTTGTTTGCTGACCACGCTGAGCAAGGAGGTTCTCCTGGGGAAGGAAAACTCAACCAACGACACCGAGCGACCCCGAAATCGCCGACCCCGCTCCACCCGGAGGCGAGAGGGATCTCAGCACACCCTGCTCTCATCTCAACGCATCTGTTCTCATCCAAGCTTCACTTCTCCAAGCGGCCGCGTGACCTCCAAGTCATCTTAGGTCACACGGCAACGAGCAAACGTGGGGGAAGTAGAATGTTGGGGGAGTTGAGGGGGCAACCTACAGCAGCATCCGGCCCAGGGGACCAGTGATTCCGGGTCTACATGGGCCAGCTCTGTCCGCGGCGGCAGCGAAACGCCGGGACGTGTAACGCTGAGTCTGCACGGGCAGTTAATGCACAGTCTCCGTGCAGAGTCTTCATGTAGGTCAAGTCTTTTTTTTTTTAATATATTTTATTGATTTTTTACAGAGAGGAAGGGAGAGGGATAGAAAGTCAGAAACATTGATGAGAGAGAGATATCGATCAGCCGCCTCCTGCACGCCCCCCACACTGGAGATGTGCCCACAACCAGGTACATGCCCTTGACCGGAATTGAACCTGGGACCTTTCAGTCCGCAAGCCAATGCTCTATCCACTAAGCCAAACCGGTCTCGGCCTTTTTTTAAAAAAAGATATTTTATTGATTTTTCCCAGAGAGGAAGGGAGAGGGATAGAAATCAGAAACATTGATGAGAGACATCGATCAGCCGCCTCCTGCACACCCCCTACTGGAGATATGCCCACAGCCAAGGTACAAGCCCTTGACCGGAATGGAACCTGGGACCTTTCAGTCCACAGGCCGACGCTCCGTCCACTGAGCCACACTGGTTTTGGCTAGGTCAGGTCTTTAACTCAGGAGGAAATAACCAAACAGAAACCCACCGGCCTTGCGGAGTTTCAGACCGGACAGAGAGCCGCCGCTTCCGGTGTCACGTGAGCGTGGAGATCCACAGGCTATGCCAGTGGAAACCTCCACGGGTGAAGACAAGGCCCGCCCTTCCCATAAGCACTGGTCAGAACTAACCAAGGGGTGCACTTCCGGACACTGCCAGGCGCCGATGCTCTTGGAACTCATCTGCAGTGGAGATGGTGAGGCGGGTACAGAGGTCACCAGGGTGGAAGGTCACCAGGGCGGAAGGTCACTAGCAACTGGGAAAACAAGAACCTCACTTCCAGGGTGATCCTTCCTCCCCTAGAGCATCGCTGGTCCTGTGGGTTAGACCCTGACCTTTAACATCGCTGGTCCTGTGGGTTAGACCCTGACCTTTCACATCGCTGGTCCTGAGGGTTAGACCTCTGACCTTTCACATCGCTGGTCCTGAGGGTTAGACCCTGACCTTTCACATCGCTGGTCCTGAGGGTTAGACCTCTGACCTTTCACATCGCTGGTCCTGCAGATAAGACCCCTGACCTTTCACATCGCTGGTCCTGAGGGTTAGACCTCACCTTTCACATTGCTGGTCCTGAGGGTTAGACTCTGACCTTTCACATCCCTGGTCCTACAGGTTAGACCCTGACCTTTCACACCGCTGGTCCTGAGGGTTAGACCTCTGACCTTTCACATCGCTGGTCCTGAGGGTTAGACCCCTGATCTTTCACACCGCTGGTCCTGCGGGTTAGACCCCTGACCTTTCACATCGCTGGTCCTGCAGATAAGACCCCTGACCTTTCACATCGCTGGTCCTGCGGGTTAGACCCTGACCTTTCACATCGCTGGTCCTGAGGGTTAGACCCTGACCTTTCACACCGCTGGTCCTATGGGTTAGACCCCTGACCTTTCACACCGCTGGTCCTGCGGATTAGACCCTGACCTTTCACATCGCTGGTCATGCATGAGGTAAGACCCCTGACCTTTCACACCGCTGGTCCTGCGGATTAGACCCTGACCTTTCACATCGCTGGTCATGCATGAGGTAAGACCCCTGACCTTTCACCCTCCCTGACCTTCCCTCCTGACATGTCACTCGTCAGACAAGTTGGACCCCTTCCAGGGAAAACCCCATCGCCCCATCCAGGCCTCAGTGTGTCAGCTCCACGCCCCGAAGAGCGGCAAAACCAGACGGGCAACTGGGTGGCTGATTCAGGACCGGCGCCCTGGCTAACAACCCGCCGGCGCCAACCCGCCCGTCGGTGAAAGGGCACGCCTGCAGCGCTGAGGACATCACCCGGGAGCCCCGAGCCTCCGGGCCGATGCCCTCGAGACCCGGACCCGTGAGCTCTCTCCATGGAGCCTCCCTGGCCTTTCCCCACCCTGCCCTGGCCTGTCTCTATCTCTGTCCCTATCTCCGTCTCTATCTCTGTCTCTATCTCTGTCTCTCCCCTAAGCAACAAAGGCCCTCCTCTCTCCTCCGTGACTTGTTTTCTGAGGCCATTTCTTCAGCCGCTCCCTCCTCCGACCTCGGTGACTTTCCAAACAAACGTCCTCTGACCGTGTGGTCTCGCCTCCGAGTTCTTCCTGAGCCAGAATCATCATGGAGGTGGCGGAGCCCAGGTCGGGCCTGCCGACCATCACTTGGATCAAATCCCTTAACCCCCGGGGCTTAGCCTCCGACCCCGGGGCAGAGGTCATTTCTCTGCGGCTGCTCTGTCTTTGAAGAGGCTTGAGCCACAGTTTCAAAGGCAGGACAGACGCCCATCCCACCACAATGCCTGGGGACGACCACAGAGGAAGGGAGCTGAACCAGGAGGAACGGGGAGGAAGCAGGACAGGTGATCACCCAGCCTGTGGCAGCCACACGAGGAGGCAACACCAAACACAGAACCAATGGCGGTGAGTGGGGGGTGGGGGTGGAGAGGGAGTGGGGGGTGGTACCCGCAGGCAGCCCCACGCCAGCCGATGGCTTCCTCCCCAAAGGGCCTAACGGAGGAAGCCAGCAGCGAGCGCACACAGCGAGCCTCTGGCTGCTGCTGTTCGGTGAAACCTCCTCCAGGCGTATTTATTTCTCCCTCATCTTTAGAGAGAGTGGAGGGAGGAGGGGAGACAGAAACACGGGTGTGAGGCAGACACTGTGATTAGCCGCCTCCTGCATGTCCGCGCCCCGACCAGGCCTAGGAGGAGCCTGCAACTGAGCTGCGTGCCCTTGACCAGATTCGAACCTGGGACCCTCCGTCTGCAGGCGGACACTCGATCCATGAGCCACACCGGCTGGGGCTGGGGCATTTGTATAAATACTACAAAGAAAGAGCAGCCGAAACCAGTTTGGCTCAGTGGATAGAGCGTCAGCCTGAGGACTGAAGGGTCCCAGGTTCGATTCTGGTAAAGGACATGTGTGTTGGTTGCAGGTAGCAGATTGATGTCTCTCTCTCATCGATGTTTCTAGCTCTCTATCCCTCTCCCTTCCTCTCTGTAAAAAATCAATAAAATATATTTTTTTTTAAAAGAAAAAGAGAGAGAAAAAGAAAGAAAGAACGAGCAAAGCCATGGAGCCTCTCACAGGCAGAAGCATGGCTCCCACCCACACCCCAAGGCCTGGGTCATGAGGTGGGAGGCAGCAGGAGACGCGGAGAAAGGTGAGGAAGGGCGAGAGGAGAAATGGCTCCTGGTTTACCTTCCCTCACGGCACCACCGGCTGAGACCCACGTGCCTCACTCAGTTCACGCAGCCGAGGGCACGGGCCAGCCGCACCCCGCCAGGAGCTCAATCTCTCGCCCTCCCCCCTCACCTCCCGAGCTCGCACAGAAGTAGGTAGCAGGGCCAGTGAGGAACCCAGATACCCGGAAGTCAGGGTCCTTCAGACTGAGAATCGCCACCTGCCCCTGGCACCCCAGAATCACCCCCTTCTCTAACCTGGACGTTCCCCCAGAGGCCCCGGTCCTTATGCCAACCTGACGCCCAGCCGAGGGGCCAGGACTTCACTGTCCCCAGGGTGGGGGGAGAGGGGTGGGTGAGGAGGAAGAACATGGCCAGGTGTCCAGGCGGGGGCCACGGAGAAGCAGGTCCACGCAGGAGCTCTGAGCTCGCCGGGAGCCCACCCAGAACCCGGGGCGGAGGCGCCGCACTGGTCTCGCCGCTGCATCCGAGGGCTGCTCACCAGCTCCTTCCCCTCCCGCAGGTACATAAGCCACGCTTGCCTGTCCCCTCTCACCATTAGGTCTTCCGGTTTTACAGCCCTCCCCACCCACTCCCAGGTCCCCACTAGACCAAGAAGGATGCGATATAAAAAGGCTCGTGCACCGAGGCAGACAGGGGACAAAGGTCGCTACGCTGGAAGAGTATCCCCCGAAAGCAGGGACTGGGTAGCCCAGGGCCGTGTCTCCCTACCTGTGAGTCAGAGCTCACCAGCGTGCCTCCCAGGGCTGGCGAGACCAATTTCCTTATTCAACGGGATGGAATGGGCTAGAACAATTGCGTATCACATGCTGTCGCTCCCTGCTGTTTGGGGAAACCGGGGCCGCAGGGTGGGGGGCCGGGATGGGGTTTTTTAACTGAAAAGCTCCCGCTGTGCATGAGGTCAAGTTGACATTTGGAGAAGGTACGTGCTCTCTGCAGGCTGTGCCTATTACTGTCATTCTTCCCTCTGGCAAGGCCTTGGGATCATTTCACCGCTACCGCCTTTTTTTTTTTTTATTGATTTCAGAGAGGAACGGGGGGAGAGAGAGCGAGACAGAAACATCAATGATGAGAGAGAATCATGGGTCGGCTGCCTCCTGCACGCCCCCTACTGGGAACTGAGCCCGCAACCCAGGCCTGTGCCCTTGACCGGAATCGAACCCGGGACCCTTCAGTCCCCAGGCTGATGCTCTATCCACTGAGCCGCACCGGCTAGGACCCCTCCACCTTTTTCATGAGAAGACAGATGCCTGGCTGATGCTTTGTGAGGTGCTCCGTGCCGAGAGGGTGTCCGCTTCAGGATTTGCCCTGGCTTTCTGAGAAATGAATTTCACCAGTAAGACATACATACCCGAACGAACTGGAAATGAAAATGCGAGCTTTATTTACTTAGCAGTGAAGTCCTTTCTGCGAGATGCACTCTGCATCCTCGGCCAATCAGTTTTGCCTTAGCCAAGACTCCCTTTGGCTTAACTAAGACAGAAGTAGTATGCTGGCTGGAGCTTACGGTAAAGACGGCGGGACTTCCACACCATGGAGGTCAACGGCTCTTTATTAGTCCCTGCTCTTTCCATTCCTCACCTTCCTCGCGCCTTTGTCAACATCAGGACATTAAAGTCAGTCAATCAGCTACCCACCCACCCCTCCTCCGTCCACCCAGCTGCCCAGAGTCCCTGGCACAGTACCATCTAGGTAGACAGTGCTTGAGAGAAATTATTTTCTGAATGGAAATCAGAACCATCAGTTTACATGAGAACAATAAGTATATTCCAAGACCCAATTTGTAGGCCATTTTACTTATTAGATTTTATTCCCTAAAGCAGGTTCTTATTGCCTCTGTGACCTTCTTTCATCCAAAGAAAGCCATCGATCCAAGCACTCAGTATGACATCACTCAGCTGACAGTGTGTGCCAGGATGAAGCTGCGTACAGGCTGAATGACAGAGCATCCAGAACAAAATTCACCACCACACGCATGCACACACATGTGCGTATATATGCACACCGAAACACACAGACAGACACATGCACAACACACGCACATGCACATGCATGCATACACACACGCACACATACATAGATAGATACACACGTATACACACGCATGCATGCATACATACACACATAAACCCATACGCGTGCGCACGGGTTTCCCTAACTCCCTAACCATCCCTCTTCCCGAACAGTGGGGACCACTCCAAAGTGTCCCCAATACCTGAGGCAGGCCTGAAGCGTGTGCTGTTCCATGTTCTCTGGGAGGCCAGCTGACTGGCGGGTGCAGCGAGCAAGAAGCCCCGACCGCCACTGGTCCCTCCCGCCGCCTCCTAACCGCAGGCCCCGCCCCAGAGAACCCCGGAAACGCCGGCCAGGCACGCGGCGGCCCCCACGAACCACGCGGGTTTCCCTCCCTCGCCACACCCGTCGCCGCAGGCTGACGGCGGATTCTCGGGCCCATTTCCTGTGAGTCCGATACCTGTCGGAAGCGTCTGCCGCCCTGTGGTGTCACCCTAAATCAAAAGGCCGAAAACTTCCAGGCTGTGGGAGAAAAAAAACACAACAGAGAGGAAAAACAAAAGGGGGAGCGGGGTGCAGGAAGCCTGCTTCCCTTTCTGTCCCAGGCACTGGCTTTAGTTCACAAAGTGTGCACACCGGGGAGGGCCGTCACACACAGGAAGCCGCTCCTGCTGGTGGCTGTCTCCTCTGTGGTGTCCTCCACACCTGCAGCCCGGGCCGGCTGGGGAACCGTCCCCCTAAAACCACGCCACGCCCCCACACACACACCCAGACATGGGCACGCACGCGGGGACACGGTGATGGAGAGGGCCGGTCTGCTCTGCAAGGCCACGACGCTCGCGCTCACTCGTACATCCGTGAGACTGAGACCAGCCACGTGGGCCGAACCCAAGCCCGCCACCCCCTCCCTGGGGCAGCCCGCCAGGACCGACCCCGTCTGAACCCCTCAGTCACCCCCCCACCCCCCGCTGGCGCCCACAGCCCGCCGGCCTCCACCACTCAGCATTTGCGCACATGTACACCGGGGTCACCTGCTCCGGCCCCTGGTGCGGCTTCTCTTCCCGCCCAGAGGGTCAGCCTCTCCGGGCGCCGTGTCCATCCCTCGCCCAGACCACGGCGAGGGCACAGCAGGCAGAGCCGGACGGACACGGCGGAGGCGCGGTCTCTCCTGCGCTCCCTGCCACCCCCTATCAGGCCACTGCCTCCACCTCTGGGGGATGTGGGGGGGCTGTCTCCTCACTCCCTTCGGGTCCCAAGACAGTTTCCTCGCCTGAAATTCTACTGGGCTCAGCCACACGTGACACCTTCCTCCACTGGCAGGTTCTTACATGCGAGATACATGCCATGCCGGTACAAA
>PVJN01052603.1:0-14040 GCA_004026805.1 Lasiurus borealis | reverse complement strand
TAAACTTCTGGTGTTGTGTGTCTAAACTGCCACGGATCTGAAACAATGGCCTTCTTTCTCTTTCCACAGAAATTGCCCCCATGATGGCTAAGACAATTAAAGCTTTCAAGAACAGATTCTCCCGACGATAAACTGAGGACTTGCCTTGGAGATGGCATTTGGGGGTGAGGACGACAAGGACAGTGGGGATGGGGAATGGGACTTACAAAGGAGACCCAAGTCTTCTGCTTTGTGGCAGTTTTGGTCTCCGAGTCCTGCACAGTCCGCAGGTGTCGCGTCTGTGAGCCTGTGCCGCGCCACTGCCTCCTGCCTGAGGACACTTCAGAACTCTGAAGAAGATGTGAAGCCTCAGTCTCACTGAGCATTTTAAGGTCAATTATACTTCTGTTGTTATTTAGCTTCTTTGTAAACTATAAGATAGTTTTAATTAATAAATATTGCCCCAGATTGTATTTATATTACTTCCAGGTTTTCTTTTTTTGTTTTTTTTTGTCCTCTACCACATACTTAGCCTTTATGTTCAGGTCCTTTATTAAAGTTAAACAAAGGCCTAATGAAAGCCATTCTCCTGTCCCAGTTCAGCTCTCCTACATGGACTCTGGTACAGAGGGCGGACTGGGCATTCCCCAGAGCCTGTGTGGTGCCCACTCCGCGTAGGGTGAGGAGGGGGTCCTGGACCGCCTGTCCTAGAGGGGCCTCAACAAGCAGACAGGAGCATCCAGGTTAGCCCCCACCTCAGACCTGCTCAGTGTTGCTTTGAGTTCCTCTGCAGGTGCACCTCTTTGTTATTCATTAAATAGTATTTATTAAGGGAGGTTATTTGTAAAGGTCTGGTCTTTCTCCCCATCCTTTTTTGCAGTTTCCGGTTATTTTTATTTTTTATTTTTGAGGCTCACTAGAGGACACAGACCCTTGGGAGAGCAATTTGCACAGAATCCCAGCATTTTTACAATTTCCAGTGTCTGACTCAAAACTTAAGGGTTTTTGTTTGTGTTTTTTCCTGTTTTTCCTTCTCCCATTAGCGTGGGAGAGAAACACAAATAAATACATGGCAGGGCTTTGATAGGGCTCCCTCACCCCCCAAAATAGCAGAATTTTAAAAGCCAGCACTTTAATCTCAGTTTCTATGAATTACTTCTAGAAGTGGATGGTTTTAAAAGGTGTAATGCTATGGTGGAAATTGATTTTGTTTTTGCTTTCTTTAAAAGATAAGATCATGTAATTGAAAGAGCACAACAATTTGCTGTTTTGTAGAGAACTTTGCAGCTGAAGCTCTCTCTACAAGTGTGTAAGCCAGAACTTAGAGGGAAGGGCCATTGTAGCAAAAGTGTCCATCAGGTGGGAGAGAACCCAGGGGCATCCATCTGGTTTGGGAAAGGAGCGCCGCACTTTTGAGTTTACTTAGGAGCAAGATCAGTGCATTGCTGTGCAAGTGCCTGTTGTGATGTGACATAAGTATTGCTCTGTTTTAATTTGCTGTTTTTTAACTGGGTGAAACATTATTTCTCTTAATGGATTTTATTTCTCTTGATTGATTGTATTACCATTCCATCCCTATCCCCTAATCTTAGGAATATTAGGAAGCCTCTTACCGAAACCAAATGAACATCTGGGTCAGGTGCCTAGACTAGCTTCCTCAAGGTGTCCACCTTAAGTCTGTCTCTTAGCTGTTTGTCCACGTCTGTCATTGAGACCAGTTTTTCACATTTCAGATTCAGTTGGGTATGATTTCATTTCCTTTATTAGGAGTCTTTAGACAGGGAGGGAAAACACACATTTTCATCCCAACATCACTACCGGAAAGACTTTTAATCACCTGTTTGATAGAGCCAGGTCTTTCCTCCACCCCTTCCAAGCATGTCTGCCTCAGGGATGGGACTTGGTGAAACCAGGAAGGAAGAGGAGAAACCCCATTTCTAAACGACCTCCTCACCTGGTGCTTGAAATGGCTGCAGAGCAGACATAGGATGACGTCAAACTTTTGGTCTCATTTGTGAAAACGTGTGCAATTTTTTTTTTCCTGTGCTACACTACATACAAATCAGCAAATTACAAATTAACCCTTTGTGATGGTTGATATAATGAGCAGTTTCTTTAGGGCTTTCTCTTTCTTTCCGGGAAGCGGGAGGGGAAGGAGCAAGGTGTCATCCTGCTCTTCATTTGTATTTTGGTCCCAAAATGTAAATATAATTTTCTATGTTACTTTTTTGTGGTAACTACCAAGATGAATATTTTAATTAGATAAGTTATATGAAATGAAAGAAAAATTCCATGTCTAAATAAAAAAACAAACAAAAAATCCCATATACTGTTGGTCTTTCTCCCTTATTGTGTCAAAGAATGGAAGTTGGTCACGAAAGGTCTGGTTCATGGGCTGTGAGGCAGAGATCTTAATCCCTGGGCTGGAGAAAGGGGGGTTGGGTTTTTGTCGGTAGCACAGCAGGCTGGGAAAGGGGGAGAGCCCTGTAAACAAAGGGAGGGACTCAGGTAAAATGAAACCACGAGTGGGGACCAGGCACTGTCCTTTGTTCCACTTGGAGCCCTGGCCTACACTGTTAATCCCATTATAGTCGAAGCCGAGGTTCAGACCATGAAACAGCACAGCTAAAAGCCATAGAGCTAGGAAGCAGCAACAGAAAGGATTTTAAAATCGGATTCTCTGACTGCAAAGAATGCCCTTCCACCTTTCAGTCACTTGTAGGTGTGAAAGACAGAGGTCGGTCTCCTCAGTCCTACACTGGCTTCCTAATGAGAACATAATGAACACTGAAGTGGGCATATCATGCCAACACGGAACTAATGAGAACCTGCCTTGTTGGCGGAGCTGCGGGAGTTTCAGCAGCTGCTAGTGAAGCCAAGGGCTTGGTTTCAGCCCCCGCATGCATCCAGTGGGTTGGATCTTACCTTAAACTTACATCTCACAACACAGTTTTTACCACCCCTTCTCTCCTAAAGAAGGCATTTTAGGTGTGTACGTAGTCTAGTCCAGTGGTCGGCAAACTGGCTCTCGAGCTGCAGTTCGCTACTCTGTTGACTAATGAGTTTGCCGACCACTGGTCTAGACTTATTTTCTCCAATTCTTTATTGGGTCTAATTCTCACTGTTATAAATTACTATGCATTGAAATGAATTATGGAACATGGTATCTGATGGATGACTTTATCCAGAGTTTGTAAGTTTGCCCTTAGTCTCTTATTAATTTAACATTTGCTGAGCCTGGACCTGTATTTAGACCCTGGACTACAGACTAACAATCAAGTCTGGCACTCAGGTAAGAGTAACTGGCCCTGCTGGTTATGCACCTACTGTGTGTCAAGCAGCACTCTGTCTTGTATACACGGTCTCCATTATCACAATGATCCTTCAAGGTAGGTGGTCATGGCCCCATTTTAAAAATGAGAAAATGGAAGCACAGAGAAATTAGGAACTTGCCCAGGGTCACACAATCAGTGATGCTGTGTGTGGGCCTGACTCCCAAGCACACATTCTCAGTCACATTTAACTATCTCCTAATCAAACGTACATACCCAATGTAAGGCTTTTGCAGCAAAGCTGACTCCAATACAAAAGATGTGTGGGCCAAGGCCCCAATCATTTCTAGGAATGATTTTTTTTTTTGGTCTGCTGCACATAACTGATGCCCAGAAGAATCCTCAGCAACTGGCTAATTTCCTTGACAAATGCCCCTGCCACAGAGCTTTTCCACTAGCATTCCACACCCACCTGTCTCTCTCCCTGGTTATTGGTTAAGTGGTGACATAGTTTGTTTTCACAGGTCCACACACTTCTCTTGCTGTGATGCCTACTGTCTTATTTTAAAAAACTATGAGGAGCTCTAATTGGTTTGGCTCAGTGGATAGAGTGGCAGCTTGCAGACTGAAGGGTCCTGGGTACGGTTCTGGTTAAGGGCATGTACCTTGGTTGCAGGCATATCCCCAGTAGGAAATGTGCAAGAGGCAGCTATCTGTTTCTCATCGATGTTTCTATTTGTCTCCCTTCCTCTCTGTAAAAAATCAATAAAATATAAAAACACAAAAAACGGCCAAAACCATTTTGGCTCAATGGATAGAGCATCGGCCTGAGGACTGAGAGGTCCCAGGTTCGATTCCGGTCAGGGCCACATACTTTGGTTGCAAGTACATCCCCAGTAGGGGGTGAGCAGGAGGCAGCTGATGGATGTTTCTCTCTCATCGATGTTTCTAACTCTCTCCCTCTCTGTAAAAAAATCAATAAAATATATTTAAAAAAAAAAAGAGAGAGAGAATCCAAGATGGTGGCATAGGTGAGTACCTAAACTGCTGTCTCATACAACTATTTCAAAACTCCAACTAAAAGACAGAACGAACATCATCCAGAACCACAGGAAAGCTGGCTGAGTGGAAATTCTACAACTAGAAGGAAAGAGGGGCTCACGGAGACCCAGAGGAGCTGTGAAAAGCTAAGGAACGGAGACGCGCATGGAGAGAGAGGGTGCTGGATTGCCTGGCTGCCTTTCTCTGCCAGGAGGGAAATGGGAGACTTCCAACTGCACTGAACCCCTTATCCTATGGCACTGAACCCCAGGTGCGGCTGAAACTCATACAGGGGGAGTTTGGACTGTGAAAAGGGAGAAGTGCAAGGAAATTTAGGGAAGCTGTGAAGGGCAGAAGACAGACTGCTGATTGTGCCACTGCCTTGTGGGCGGGAGACAGAGCCTACAGACTGCGTCACTTCTAACTCCACTAAACCCCAGTTTCGGGCGAGACCCTAGGTCCCGGAGCACAGGGGAGCTGGAAAGGCAGCAGTCTAGAGGCACTGTGCGTGTGTAGAGGGACCGCTGCAGCGATTACCCAGAGTCACATGAGACCCAGGGGCTGAGTAGGGCGGGGCCGACTAGAAGGCAGGCAGTCTGTTAAGCCCTGAGACTCCACCCCTCCCAAGCTCAACAGAGAGGCTTTTGCAGTTTTGCAAGTCTGGTATCATAAGGCTGAATCCAACACAGAAGTTCTCCCGGCATAGTGAAAATGTGGAGACAAAGGAAGAGATCACAAACAAAAGAAATGGAGGAAAACAAACGACTGGATATAGAGTTCAAAACCACACTTATAAGGTTTTTCAAGAATCTCCTAGAAAAGAAGGATAAATTTAGCAAGACCCTAGAGGAGATGAAAAAGGACAAACTAGAGATGAAAAAGGACCAACTAGAAATTAAACATACACTGTCTGAAATAAATATTATACAGAGAACTAACAGCAGACTTCAGGAAGGTAAGAATCAAGTAAAAAATGTGAAATATAAAGAATCAGAAAACACAACTGGAAAAGCAAGAAGAAAAAAGAATCCAAAAACGTGAAGATAATGTAAGGAGCCTCTGGGACAACTTCAAGCATACCAACATCAGAATTGTGGGGGTGCCAGAAGAAGAGAGAGAGCATGACTGAAAACCTATTTGAAGAAATAATGACTGAAAACTTCCCACATCTGGTGAAAGAAATAGACTTACAAGTCCAGGAAGCAGACAGAACCCCAAACAAAAGGAATCCAAAGAGGACCACACCAAGACACATCATAATTAAAATGCCAAGAGCAAAAGACAAAGAGAGAATATTGAAAGCAGCAAGAGAAAATCAGTTAATTACCTACAAGGGAGCACCCATACGATTGTCAGCTGATTTCTCAACAGAAACTATGCAGGCCAGATGTGAGTGGCAGGAAATATTCAAAGTGATGAATAGCAAGAACCTACAACCAAGAATAATCTATCCAGCAAAGCTATCATTCAGAATTGAAGGGAAGATAAAGAGCTTCACAGAAATGAAAAAGCTAAGGGAGTTCATCACCGCTAAACCAGTATTATATGAAATGCTGAAAGGTATTCTTCTTTAAGAAGAGGAAGAAGGAGAAAAAGGTAAAGATAAAAATTATGAATAACATACATATCTATCAAGTGAATCTAAAAATTAAGTGAATTAAAAATTTGATGAACAGAATAAACTGGTGAATATAATAGAATCAGGAGCACAGAAAGGGAGTGGACTGACATTGGAGGAGAAGGGGTGCAGGAGATGGGGGAAGAGACTGGACAAAAATCATACACCTATGGATGAGGTCATCGGGAGGGAGGTAAGGGCAGAGGGAGGGGTGGGAGCCAGGTGGAGGGGGAAAAAGGAGAAACAAATGTAATAATCTGAACAATAAAGATTTAATTAAAAACAAGAACAACAACAAAACCACCAAAAAAAACTTTGAGGAATATGAGGAAAGTTTGGGTCATCAAGATTGTATATAGCTATCTATACCTGTGTTTCTCAAACATAGTTTCACGTTGGCCTCTAAGCTATGTCCAGAAATGACATCCATCATTTCCATCCTGTATCACTGGCTGCACCTAAATTCATGGGGACAGGAAAGGACAGTTCATCCATGTGCCTGGACACAGAACTGATTTGCTAAGAGCACCAAAGACTCCAAGGACAATCACAGTGCCCTGGATAATCCACAAGGCCACCCAGTCTCGAATCCCACAATCCCTAGATTTGTGCTCTTGAGCAAGTCACTTAACCTCTCTGTGGATCAAGCTTGCATAGCTATCATACAATGATCTGATGAGTTAAGAAAAACATGTAAAGTGCTTAGAAAAGTGTCTGGCAACATAAAAAGAGCTCAGAACATGCTAGCCAGGATGTTGGTGATGAATTAGGTAAAGCAGCCAAAATGGAATGGACACTTATTAAAGGACTAGAGGCCTGGTGCATGAAATTTGTACATAGGGTTAGGGGGAAGAGGAGGGGTGTCCATCAGCCCAGCCTGCTCCCTCTCCAATCTGGGATCCCTACAGGGATGTCCGACTGCTCATTTAGGTCCGAACCTAAATGGGCAGTCAGACATCCCTCTCACAATCCAGGACTGCTGGCTCCCAACTGCTCGCCTGCCTGCCTTCCTGATTGCCCCTAACTGCTTCTGCCTGCCAGCCTGATCACCCCCTAACCTTGCCCCTGCCAGCCTGATGCCTAACTGTTCCCCTGCCAGCCTGTTTGCCCCTCACTGCCCTTAACTGCAGTCCTGGTCACCCCTAACTGCCCTCTCCTGCAGGCCTGGGTGCCCCCCAACTGCCCTTTCCTGCAGGCCTTATCACCCCAAACTGCCCTCCCTTGCAGGCCTGGTCCCTCCCAACTGCCCTTCCCTGCTGGCCATCTTGTGTCCACATGGGGGCAGTGTCTTTGCCAGATGAGGCAGTCATCTTGTGTGTTGGAGTGATGGTCAATCTGCATATTACTCTTTTATTAGATAGGATAGAGGCCTGGTGCACAGATGGGGATCAGCTGGTTTGCCCTGAAGGGTGTCCTGGATCAGGGTGGGTATTCCCTTGGGGAGTAGCGTGGCCAGGGTGAGGGGCCTGTGGTGGTTACAGGGTGGCCATGCTCCCTAGTGACCCAAGCAGAGGCCCTGGTATCTGGGATTTATTTATCTTCTACAATTGAAACTTTGTAGCCTGGAGCGGAGCAGAGCAGAGCCTTCTGGTCACACAGCCATTGAAACTTTTTGCCTTAAGTGGAGGCCTGGGCCAGATAGGGTGTGCAGAAAGCTTGGCTTCCTCCATTGCCAGAGGCAATCCAAGCCTCCCTCCTGCTCTCTCTGTGACCATAGCCATCTTAGTTAGGTTAATTTGCATACTCGCTCTGATGGCTAGTGCATGTTGCTGGTGGGCATGGCTGGTGGGTGTAGCAGAGGTACGGTCAATTTGCATATTACTCTTTTATTAGATAGGATTATAACTAAAGTTCTGAAGAAAAAAAGACTTGTCCAAGGTAACATGGGGTTAGGGGGTAACCCAAATACAACATGGTGGTTAGAGCCTGAGCTGCAGAGTCTCAACTTGGCACACAGTAAGTACTCAATATATCTTTAAAATTTGTTTTTATTGATTTCAGGGAGAGGGAGAGAAAGAAACATCTATGATGAGCGAGAATCACTGATCAACTGCCTCCTGCACACCACTTACTGGGGATCAAGCCTGAAACCCAGGCATGTGCCCTGACTGAGAACCCAACAATGATCCGATTCATGGGCCAATGCTCAACCACTGAGTCCCATTGGGCTGGGCCTCAATATTAATTAATATTTGGAGAAGGCTCTCTGTGGTAAGAACACAGACTCTAGAGGCCTACTGCCTGTGTTCAAATCCTAGTTCCACTATTAACCAGCTGTGTGACCTCTTGCAAGTTACTTAGCCATCATGGGCCCTGGTTTTCTCATCTATAAAGTGGAGATAATAATAGGACACTTAACAGTTGTAAAGATTAAAAAATACAAGTATTGCGCCGAGATCGGTTTGGCTCAGTAGATAGAGAGTCGGCTTGCGGACTGAAAGGTCCCAGGTTCAATTCCGGTTGGGGGCATGTACCTTGCTTGCGGGCACATCTCCACTGTGGGGCGTGCAGGAGGCGGCTGATCGATGTCTCTCTCCCATCGATGTTTCTGACTTTCTATCTCTCTTCCTCTCTGTAAAAAATCAATAAAATATATTAAAAAAAAAAAATACAAGTATTGGACAGTGCTTGACATATTATTATACTAGCTATTGCATACTAGCTATTGTCATTATTATATTCTTCAGTTTGCCTCAAAAGTGTTTTAGCCTCACTGAGATAGGCGAGATGGAAAAATTGATACAAATTCACTTTTTTTAATAATTTATTTATTTTCTTGTTAATCCTCACCCAAGGATATTTTCCCCATTGATTTTTGGGGAGAGTAAAGAGAGAGGGAAAGAGAAACATCAATGTGAGAGAAACACAGAGATTGATTGCCTCCTGCATAAGCCCCGACCAAGGCCTGAGCCCGGGAGAATCCTGCAACTAAGGTATGTGCCCTTGACCAGAGTTGAACCTGGGTCCCTTTGGTCCACAGGCTAATGCTCTATCCACTGAGCCAAACTGGCTAGGGCCAAATTCAGTTCTTTAAAAAATATTTTTTTTCTATTGATTTTAGAGAGATAGAGAGAGAGAACATTGATTAGCTGCCTCTTGGACGAGCCCCTTCCACCTCTCCTCCCCACCCCGCAACAAGCCGAGCCACAAGTGCCAAGGCCAAATTCAGTTCTTAAGAAAATGTTTGCAGATGGAGCCTGGAAGTAGGAGAGAGAAAAAATGGAAGCTCTTCCCACCTGCCCCAGACTAGCCCGGAAGTCAGTGAGATTCCCATTTGTCTTCAGACAAACATAGAAGTGCAAACCAAGCAGCAGGCTGAACAACAGGCTAAGGCTGACTGCCAAATCAGCTAGGTGCCGTTTTTCCCAAATTCAGCCTTCTAAGCAATTGCTGTTTTCCATCCATCCAGACGGGGGCGCTGAGTTGAAAGGCTTTCTCGGCAAGAGCAATAGACAACTATTTAACCTTTTCCTTGGACCCAAACATTTTTCATGCATTATCTCATATTACCCTCATACTAAAACCCTTCAAAGTAGGTACTTTTACTCCCATTTATGTACAACAAATCTGAAGCTTAGAGAAGCTAAGCAACTTGCTCAGCAGGCCATTCCTAATATTGGGGGACTGGGTCGAGAGTACAAAAGGAAGCATATTTAAAAAGTTACCAATGGAGCTAATGAAATGTGAAATAAAATACTGCCTATTCTGCTGTCTTGACAAATAAACCTTCACAATGAGCTGGAAGGCCACATTCACATTTCCGAGTCTCATGGAAGTCTGTGCTAGAAGACAGTGGTGAATGGGGGAGAGCAGGACCCTTGCCCCACCCCCTTCTCATCCATTAGGTATCCGGCACAAAATGACAGAAGAGCCACATCACTACATGTCAGAATACTAGGTTACCAAGAAAAGATCTTAAAAGCTTCTCGAAAGAAACTGAGGGGAAACCCAGACAAAGAACCAAAAATCAGAACATCCTACTTCTCAAAGTTAGAGGAAAACAGAGAAATCTCTTCTAAATTTGTATAGAATCCTCAGTCAAATTACCAATATGAGAATAATGAAGGCATTTTTAGGAGGCACTTAATATGTATTGTAGAGTGACAGCCACCTCTAAGGTGGCCTCTAGTGATTCTATCTGCTGGACACCCTTCTGTGGTTCCCCCACACCTTGAGTATGGCTGGCCTGTGGGACCATGGATATTTCAGAATTGCCAGTACGTGACTTCTAAGGCGAGGTCATAAAAGACCTGTGGCTTCCACCTTGATCTCTCTCATGTCCCTTGCTCTGCTGAAAGCCAGCCACCATATCATGAGGACACGCCAGCAGTCCCAAGGAGAGGTTCATTCAGCAAGGAACTGAGGCCTCTTGCCAAGAGCCTACTCCAACTTGCCAGCCATGTGGGTGCAGCATCCTGGAAGTGGATCCTCCAGCCTCAAACTCTCAGAAGACTTCAGGCTCATGAGCGAGCAAAGCCAGAACCACCCAACTAAGCCACAAATTGTGAGATAGACGTTTTAAGCCATTAAATTTGTAATTTGTTACACAACAAATGATAATTCAGGCACCTCCAACATGGTTCAGTGGTTGAGCGTCAACCTACGAACCTGGGTACATGCCCGGTTTGTGAGCTCGATCCCCAGTGTGGATGTGCAAGAGGTAGCTGATCAATGATTCTTTCTCAGCATAGTTTCTATCTCTCTCCCTCCCTCTCTGAAAGTCAATTTATATATATATGAGCAATATGCAAATTAGCCATCATTCTGTCACACCCTCAAGCCATTCCCACCACCCAATCAGGAGTGAATATGCAAATTAACCCAACTAAGATGGCTGTGGCCATGGGGCGAGCAGGAGGGATGCTTGATTTTCCCCGGCGATGGAGGAAGCCAAACTTTTTACACACCCTGGCAGGCCCAGGTTTTCACTCAAGACTACAAAATTTCAATTATAGAAGAAAAATAAATCTCAACAAAAATGGCGGCAGCCATGGAGCTGGAGAGAACAGGAGGCTAGGGTTGACCCCGGTGATGGAGGAAGCCAAGCTTCTGCAGCCCTGGCCTGTCTTGGCCTCTGCTTAAGGCTAAAAAAGTTTCAATTGTAGAAGATAAATAAATCCCAGATACCAGGGCCTCTGCTTGGGTCACCGGGGGGCATGGCCAGCCTGCAAACCACCACAGATCCCTCGCCCAGGCTGCCCCACGCCCCAAGGGAACCCCTTTCAGGGCACCTTTCAGGGCAAACCAGCTGGCCCCCACCTATGCACCAGGCCTCTATCCTATCTAATAAAAGAGTAATATGCAGATTGACCATCACTCTAACATACAAAACGGCTGTCCCCATGTGGTCAAAGATCCTGCCCCCATGTGAATACAAAATGGCACCACAAGATGGCCAGCAGGGGAGAGCAGTTGGGAGGAACCAGGCCTGCAAGGGAGGGCAGTTGGGGCAATCAAGCCTGAACGGGAGGTCAGTTAGGGGTGACCAGGGTGGCAGAGGAGGGAAGTTGGGGGTGACCAAGCCTGCAGGGAAGGGCAGTTGGGGGGGACCCAGGCCTGCAGGGGAGAGAGTTGGAGGGAGCAGGCCTGCAGTGGAGGGCAGTTAGTGGTGACCAGGCCTGCAGGGAGGGCAGTTAGGGGTGACCAGGCCTGCAGGGGAGGGCAGTTAGGGGCATACAGGCTGGCAGGGGAGCAGTTAGGTATCAGTAAGGCTGGCAGGGGAGTAGTTAGGGGGTGATCAGGCTGGTAGGCAGAAGCAGTTAGGGGCAATCAGGCAGGCAGGCAGGCAGGCAAGCGAGCAGTTGGGAGCCAGCAGTCCTGGATTGTGAGAGGGATGTCTGACTGCCCTCAAGGGTTCCCAGATTGGAGAGGGTATAGGCTGGGCTGAGGGACACCCTCCACCCATGCATGAATTTCATGCACTAGGCCTCTTATATATGTGTGTATGTGTGTGTGTGTGTGTGTGTGTGTGTGTGTGTGTGTTTTTAAAAAAAATTTTTTTTTTTAAAGAACTCAGGTATATTGGTGTGGACGAAGTCACAGTGTTTTGCAGTTCTTCCACTCAAAAGGTGAAGTCTATCCACCCTTCAATTTGCATTTTGTCAATGAAACTTGTTTTGGCTGAAGGGACATGAGCAAAAATTATAGAAGCCGAGAGTTAAAAAGTGCCTGTGCAATTGGTTCTTTCCTCTCCTGGAACTCTGCAACTGCTGCTATAAGCTCAGGTAGCCTGCTGGAGACGTGTGGCCCACCACCTCAGGTGAAAGCTAGTATCAACTGGATATGAGAGTGAGGCCATTCCAAACCACCTAGCCCACGCCACCTGGCTCAGAAGAGAACTTCCCAGGCAGTCTACAGCATCATGAGAAATGCTTGCTGTTTAAAGCTTTAAATTTTGGGGTGATTTATTACACAGCATAAACTAACTGATACAACATATTTACTTCCTGGAAATGTTTTGTTTCAGGAAACTCTAGGATGTGCTCCAAGCCTGGTTAGTTCCTCAACTTATCTGGTTTGGGGCAAGTTAATTCACCTGTTTCAGCCTCAGTTTTCCTCATCTTCAAATTGGAGGTAAAAGCAGGTAACACTACCTATCTCTTAGAGTTCACGTGACAGATAATTGGGATGAACTACATAATGTGCTTAGCACAGTGATGCCTGGCCCATCATGCTCAATAAATCAGTCAAGGATGACAATGATGCAAATGACCAAGAAGCCAAAAGGGAGAAGAAATCCTCAGTAAGGCCTGTGTTAGTCCTGCAGGGGGACGCGATATTTCCACAGAAAGGCTACTGAGTGTATCATTCAATCAAACAAGTACGAAGCTGCTGCCACCTGCCAACCCCTGGGCTGAAACCGGGATGTGAAAGCAGGGGAAATTCATGACACGGAGCCACGCTGAAGCAGAGCCAAGTCTGCCTATTTCACAAGGAATGGAACGAGGCAGGACACCACAATATTTCTGAACGGAACCCAAACATGTGGGTATTTTGGTTTGTATTTCGCCCATCTCATCTGGTCTGTGTGCTCCAGATCCAGATGGGAAGAGCAGGGGGGATCCAGCCTATCCCATCTCTCTCTCTCTACATCCTGCGTTTTCACCCCCCACCAAGGGAGGAAGAACACATTCCACCCTGAAACCAAAATCATTTCAACGCTAAACAGCGGCTTTCAATTAGGTTGACTTCAGTCCCCCTTATGAAACACATGTTCCATTCATTGGGACTTCAAGTGTGTGATGCGCTCTGACTTTCTCATTATATTCTATTTTAATTTTGGAATACTGGCCATATTCCTCTAAGTGGCCTTGAAACCCTTCAAAGGGGTTGCAACCAGCCCTTTGGGAAAAAAAAACTGCTCTAAATTATTGCACAGGGATGGAACCTCAAGGCCTAGCTCTCAGAGTCCAGTCCTTGCACTGCTCTGCACTGCATTGCACTGCACTGCCCTGCCCAGGGGTAAAGGGAGACCCTGGACCCGAGGCCGCACAGCTGGAAAGTGGCGGTTCCCGGATCTGCATGAAGATTCGGCTCAGCTATTATTGGATTCTCTCACCGTGTTGTCAGCCAGCCCGCACCGGGCCGAGTTCTTTCACGTGCGTTATTTCGTTTAATACTCACTGCGACATCCCACGACACGGACATGATCGTCCCCCACTTCACAGCGGAGGGAACCGGCTCTCGGGATGGGGAACGCGGCTCGTCGTGCGGGGAGTCGCGGCGTCAGGAGCGCAGACTCGGGCCTGGTCCTCGGCGCCGGCCCTCCCTCCGGCCCGGGCTCTCCACCGCCGAGCCCACTGCGAAGAAAGCGGGGGTGAGAGGGGTTTGCAAACGTCCCAGCGGCGCCCAGGCGTGCACCTGGGAGGCGGCGATAAGCGTCGTCTCCCTGCTCCCCGGGGGCCTTATCCCCGCGCGCGCTCCCCTCCTCCGCCGCCAGCTGCCCGGCTCGGCGGCGGCAAGAGAAACGCGCAGACTTCAGCCGCAGCGGGAGGGGGACTCGGGAGCCAGCACCGCCGCCATGTACTCGGCTTCACGTCTCTGCCCTTCAGTCAGTCTCATGTCGGTGAAACGGGGCCGGCAATAGCATTCGTCTCCGGGATTAAAAAAAAAAAAAAAAAAAAAAAAAAA
>PVJN01052602.1:0-14040 GCA_004026805.1 Lasiurus borealis | reverse complement strand
TGAATCTCAACCTTCTTATCTTCGGATTAGAGAACATAACTACTTATCTCATTAATTATGAGAATTAAATGAAATTTTGAAACTACTTTGTAAGGTGGTAGACATAGAACAGAAATGGAATAGCCATTTTTTCCTTTCTCTTAAAGTTACTACAGTATAACCATGTCACACAGGGGTCAGCAAATATAGCCCCACCCCCACCCCCACACCTGTTTTTGTAAATAGTTGTATTGGAATACAGCCACATTTATTTCTTTATGTCAGCAATTTTCAACTGGTGTGCCGCAAGAATTTTTAAAACATGCAATACCTGACTATTTAGACAGGGGCACTGACCTCTTTTCCCTGAGATTGTCAAATTAAGAATTATAACAGCCAACACAATAGCCATCCAGTGTGAATGAATCAAAATGATACCTCATTTTTTTGTCATTTTGGCAAAAAATATGTGTTCTTTTGTGTGTGTGTGTGTGTGTGTGCTGCAGAATTTTAGTAATTAGTTTATGTGGGCCATGAGATAAAAATAAAAAAAGGTTGAAAATCGCTGCTTTATTGTTTGGTTACTATCGGCTACAATATAGGAACAGAGTTGAGTAGTTTCAACAGAGACTGTATGACTGTGCAAAGCCTAAAACATTTACTGTCTAGTCTTTCACAAAAAAATTTGCCGACTCCTGGTCTAACTGATTATGGCCCTTCAATCTGCAATTCTCTAATCGTCTGACGATGAATCTTTTAAGCCAGATCTCTCTCCCAGACCACATGTCTTTGAATGGCTGGTCTTGGCTCACTCAGTCCTACTCTTGTATCTTTATAAAGGTCTCCCAAAAGCTGCAATGATCAATCATCATCGCTTATGGTATGGAATCGGCCTCACTCGTATAAGCAGGATTAAGAAAGATGATATCATCTATACCACTCTGCCCTTGTACCACAGCGCTGCGCTTATGATTGGCTTAAATGGATGCATTGCGGCTGGTAAGTTTTTTCTCTCAACAAGGCAATGGAGATCAGTATACATTCATATCTACTCATAAGAAAAAGTAATTCAAAATTTGGCCACTCTCCTGTGTGGTAGGAAGGTGTTAATAACAAAACTATTTGATTCACATTGGGAAGCAGGTATTTAAATAATTTCTATTTTTTTTCATACCTGCTTATCTAATAGTATAATGCTATAATTGTTCAGTATGTCAAGAAAGGAACTTTTAAAAAATATTTGATGCCTTTATCTGGGTCAAAACACTTGATGCTTTTTATTTTATTTTATTTTATTTTGAGAGAGAGAGAGATAAAAGGAGAGGGAGAGATGAATATCAAATATCAATGCAAGAATGATCATTCAGCTGCCTCCTGCATGCCTCTTAGAAGGGATCGAGCCCAAACCCCAGGCATGTGCCCTGACTAGGAATTGAACCAGCAACCTTTCCATGAATAGAATGACACCTGACCAACTGAGCCACAGCAGCCAAGACAAACACTTGATTCTTATATTCCATACCTAATTCTCTGCCATCATTTCCATTTTTAGAAATCTGCATGTTGGTCTCTATCAGCATCTCATTTAAACTTTTCCTTCAGTTGTTCCCGTTCTACTTTATTCTTCCCTACTCCTACAACTCCTCAGCTTTGGTCAGAATACCTGGCTTATCACATCTCCTTTTTCCTTTTAAAACTTTACCATTCAAAACAGAGTTGCCACCCTCTCTTCTTTCAGTAGGATTAATGCTAATCTTTCTTACATTAAGGCTCTGTCTTGTATCCACCTCTTCCAGGAAACATCTCTAATGCACTAAGCTAAAAAACTTAAATTTTTCTCTCCATGTTATCTATACTAACAAAAGGGTAATATGCTAATTAGACTGGGTCAACCAGTCATCTGGCCCTCCTTCTGGACAAAGCAGTGGTTGTGGGGGCCAAGGCAGTGGTGGTTTGGGATGATCGGGCAGGCAGGGAAGGGCAGTTAGTGGTGATCAGGCTGGCAGGGGAGGGTGGTTAGGGGCAATCAGGCCTGCAGGGGAAGGTGGTTAGAGGAGACCAGGCTGGCAAGCAGAGGTGGTTAGGGGCAATCAGGCTGGCAGGCAGAGGGGTTGAGGCAATCAGGTAGGCAGGCAGGGGTGGTTAGGGGTGATCAAGCAGGCAGACAGGCAGGTGAGCAGTTAGGAACCAGCAGTCCTGGATTGTGAGAGGGATTGGGCCTAAACCAGCAGTCAAACATTTCCCAAGAAGTCCCAAATTGACGAGGGTGCTGAGGGGACCCACACACACACCCCTGTGCATGCACTTCATGCACCAGGCCTCTAGTTTTATTATAAATAATTATACTGTATACAGGGTATTCCCCAAAAATATGTACACACTTTATCAGCTCATAGCTCAATTTTGAAAATAAAATGTATTTTTAATAAACACTGCCTTTATAATTATTCAAAGTGTATGTATACATTTTGGGGTGAACACCCTATATATACACATATACATATACAATTGCCCAAGACTCTGCTCCTTTCCCTCACCAACTTAGTGAGCTGCTATAAAACAGCTCCATATCAGCCTCCAAATCAGCAAGAAATGAGTGGCCTTGGTCATACTGCTGGGCCCTGTAAGAACAGGGTGGATCTGAGGCTCCCAAAGAGACAATCCAATCACTTACACATTTCCTGGAGCAGCAAACATACATGCAAAAGAAGGAATAAGTAGTATTTTTTTAAATGTCTCATCTTTGAAAACATTGGGTTTTTGTATATGTAGGCATAAAGATAAACTAATAACATAAATATTTGTGAGTTTATTTCACTTTGCTACATTTCATGCCTCTAATTAAGTTGAATATAATAGATATATTATTTTACCCTTTGTGATAGTCTCTTATTGCTACTATAGCAAATCACAAACTTAGTTTAAGAGAACACAGATCTGTTCTCTTACTGTTTTGAATGTCAGAAGTCCTAAAATCAAGGTTTCAGCAGAGCTGCATTCCTTCTGAAAGCTCTAGGGCAGAATCTGTTTCCGTGCCTTTTCTAGCTTCTAAAGGCTGCCTGCTTTCCTTGGCTCCTTTCTTTCACCTTCAAAGCATATCAGGCCAGCCTTTGGTTTCCATCCTTCTATCTCTTTCAGCCCTTGACCTTCTTCCTTTCCTTTTATAAGGACCCTTGTGATTATATGGGGCCCACCCAGATAATCCAGGATAATCTTCCACCTCAAAATTCTTAACTTAAGTACATCTGAACAGATCTTTTTTGCCATGTAAGTTAGCATATTCACAGGTCCTAGGGATTAGAATATGGACATCTTGGGGAACAATTTTGTCTACTCCCCCAACAAAGAACTTGGCCCTCCAGTGCCCACAAAATGAAATCTGGTTCCTCCACCTGACACTTCCAAGCTCTCCGTGATTGCACCCCTCGCTGCTTCTCCAGGCTCACCTTTCATGAGCCACACATCCTTTACCACCTCACTTACAAGCTAACTGAGTGTTGGCCATCCTCCAGCACCTTCTGAATTACCCTGCCTTTATGTTCATGCTTTTTCCTCTGCCTGAAATTCTCTCTTCTTTCTCCATATTCATTTATCAAGAGCTAATTCAGATCTTGAATAATTGAAAAATCATCCAAAAATTGTCTTGCAGAATTAATGTATGCACATTCCCCTCAGGCCTTCCTTGTTTGAACCTTTTATTGCACACTGACTTTTATTAGAAAGACTTTTTTATGTCTTCTGACTAGATTGGAAGCTTCTACAAACAAAACCAGGTCTCATTTGGGTTTTTATGAATATACTTGGTACCCAGAACATTTATGAGTATAATATTTGTGGCACTTTTCTTACTAACCCTTTCTATTCTTTATCTGTAGGTGCCACCCTAGTTTTGCGCAACAAATTTTCAGCCAGCCAGTTTTGGGATGATTGCAGAAAATATAATGTCACTGTTATTCAATATATTGGTGAACTGCTTCGGTATTTATGTAACTCACCCCAGGTAACTCCCCATGTTTTATTATCTTTTTGAAATGAATAAGATGGGAATTCAAGTCAGTTTAGGTCATGCTAAGGCTTTGGCTGGTTTATACATATCAGTTTTTATTTTTAGACTATGTTTGTCAAAACAAAATGCTTGGCACCACCCTATCACATAGAAGAGATTTGCTAGATAATATTATTATTCCCTGATTTCACATCTTACCCTCTTTTCCACTCTCTGCCTATTTAAAATCTACTCACTTTCAATGCTCAGCTCAAATGATTGCTTATATGTTAAACCTACTTGGGTCACTCCAACAAGAGTCATTACTCTCTACCATACATCATTTGATATCTACCCCATTGTGGTCCTTGTCACATTGCAGGTGTTTGTCTTCATGTCTCCCATTCTCCCTGGGGAATAAAAGTTTTGATGGCTGGGACCACATCTTGTCTCCTGGCCTTCTCTTATAGGGATACCCGTGGTCGGCAAACTGTGGCTCTCAAGCCACATGCGGCTCTTTGGCCCCTCGAGTATGGCTCTTTCACAAAATACCATGGCCGGGGCAAGTCTATTTTGAAGAAGTGGTGTTAGAACAAGTTTAAGTTTAAAAAATTTGGTTCTCAAAAGAAATTTCAATCGTTGCACTGTTGATATTTGGCTCTGTTGACTAATGAGTTTGCGGACCACTGTCTTATACCAAAGGCATTCAGGAAACTTAGTTACTGTTACTTTAATGAATAAATCTCCAGGTTTGGAACAGATGCCCCAGGGTAACTCCAAGGACACTGGATCTACCCTGTTTATACATGTCCAGATATATTGATGGAATATTTGGAAGAGCACCTCCTGCTCAGTCCCTCAGCTCTCACCAGCCTGCCTGGGGATCAGATCAGGGCTTCTTAACAGTGACACTGATGGCATTTTAGGTCGCTTCAGCCTTTGCTATGTGATCTTATTGAATGCACTGTAGGATACTTAGTAATATCTTTGGCTTTTACCCAGGACATGCCAGTAGTACCCTTACACTCTTCCTCCAGATCGTGATAATCAAAATGTCTTGAAACACTCCAGATGTCCCCTGGCAGGCAAAATCATCCTCAGTTAAAAAATATTAGATTAGGCAATGCAGTAAATTTACCAGATTCTACTTCCTTTAATCATTTTACTCATCATAGGAAAACAAATTAGAAAGATCACTAAGTTGATAAATTGCTATTTATAAACGTTGGTTATGCTCAACTTATTTAACAGCTGCTGTGTATAAGAAGTTTATGTATAAGAAGCTCTAGCCCCAGTTCTCTCATTCAGTTTTGAACCACATGTCACCTCATCATAGGCTCCTCCTATTAACAAAGAAGTTATCATCTGCCTCTTACTGTTCATCTCATTTGTTACTGCTATCTGACTATCACATCTGACATAGTCCAGGTGTACATGACTGTTGTCTGTCTCCCACAATTAAGTGAAATCTCCATGCACCAGGGGCTTTGTTGGCTGCCAGATCCCTAGTACCAAGATCTGTATCTGGTACATCCTAGGCATCAACAAATTTTGCTGAGTAAACATCTAAGTTCTTACCAAGGAAAGATATATAATTAAGTTAAAGGAGGTAATATGTTCCCCCAAAACGTTAGGGCTTTGCACTTATTATTCTGATTTGGGGAGCAGATTCAAAGGATTCATGAGGGTCATAATTAGCAGTAATCTAGGTTAGGACCTTTTCTACAACAATTTCTGTTGATGTCATTATTGAATTTTTTTCACATTAGTTTCCCATCTGGTCTTTAAGGTTGCATGACTCTCTTTTAAAACCCAGAAACCCATATGGGACCCTTCTGTTTGGCTTTTCTTCTCTGCCTAAAGTTACCTCCTTGTCTAATAGAAGTCTCCTGAGGGAGAGCTGTTATTTCTATTAGTTCTACTGGAAGCTGCCTTTGGACTTGAGGAAAAGAAATGTTTGTATGTAGCTCTTTTAGGCTCACACACACTCTAATAATATACCACTACACACCCATTTGATTGCTACTACCAAAAAAACAGAAAACAACAACTGTTGGCAAGATGTGGAGAAATTGGAACCCTGTATACTGCTGGTGGGAGTGTAAAATGGTACAGTTACTGTGGAAAACAATATGGCAGTTCCTAAAAAAATTAAAAATAAAATTGCCTTATGATCCAGCAATTCCTCTTCTGAGTACATATCCAAAAGAACTTAAAGCAAGGTCTCAAAGATCTTGTGAACACCATGTTCATAACAGCATTATTCATAATAGCTAAAATATGGAAGCAACCCAAGTGTCCATGGATGGATGGATGGATGGATGGATGATGGATGGATGGATGGATGGATGGATGGATGGATAAGCAAAAATCTGAGGCACAGAAAGCTACACAGATTCTGAAAATCTCTTGACATACAACTTTGATCAGAAGGAAAAAGAAGGAACTTATGCTTATGAAGTTGCTTTTAAAAAGTAGTTATATTGCATACCATGTCTACAGCAGTATTATTCCTAATACCTAAAACATAGAAGTAATGCAAGTGTCAGTTCACAGATGAATGGATAGACAAATGTGGTACTGTACATACACACAATGGAATATTATTCAGCCTTAAAAAGGAAGGAAATTCTGAAATATACTACAATATGGGTGAATCTTGAGGATATTATGTTAAGTGAAATATCCAGTCATGAAAGGACAAATAAGAGTATGATTCTACTTATATGAGGAACTTAGAGTAGCCAAAATCATGGAGATAAGAAAGTAGAACGGTGGTTGCCAAGGGCTGGGGGAGAGAAGTAATGGGAAGCTATTGTTTATTGGGTACAAAGTTTAGTTTTACAAGATGAAAAGAGATGGATGCTAGTGATGGTTACATAACATTATGAATATATTTAATACCACCAAAATATATACTTAAAAATGGTTAAGGTAGGAAATTTTGTTATGTGTATTTTACTACAATTTAAAAAGAAAACCGGTCATGATGGGAAGCCCAGTTGGATTTTAAAGGGAGTTTAAAGGACGATTGTATTAAATGAACTTCCAAACCAAAAGTAGAACTGATGGTAGAAGGCTGTAGATCAATGTAATCAGGATCTTTCTCACCCTTAGAGCTGCCTAAATAGGCTGTCCCTGGAAGAGCTAACCACCAGCCCCAAGCAGTGGATATCAGGGAGGTAACTTGTGCATTAGCTGAGCACATGGGCCCAATGACATCCTTTCTCAGACATGGCATGGCTCCTCAGGAGAATTTGGGGTATTCTGGGGTAATGCTTCTCCTTTTTCTTTTTAAACACATTTAGAAGCTCCTTTGGTAGAACAGAGGAGTAGGGAGGTATGCTCCTAGCCACCCGTAGGAAGGAGTTCAGATTTGGAGCAAAGGACTTAATGTAGTGCTTAAGTGCAAGAACTCTGGTGTCAGCAGGCCTGACTCCTGACTCTATGGTTTGATCAGGATAGTTAACCTTTAAATCTGTTTCCCATCAGCCAACAGGGAAAACAATAGTATCTACCTCACACGGGGCTATGAAGGCAAAATGATATATGTTAAGCATGTAGCAAAGTACCTGGCAGTATAATCAATAAATGGTAACCATTATTCTCATTGTTTTCAGTGCTGAAGAATGTATAGCTCATAGTAGGTGCTCTATACATGTTCATTGAATGAATCAGAGAAACTCCTGCCACATCACACAAAGGAAGAAATAAGAGATGATACTCAAATTAGTCTATCACTCTTATCTAATGTTGTGGGGAAGAGGGTTGGATAGCAACGCTATTGACTTAAGAGATTTTTTTTTTAAAGTATTATTGTTGAAGCGTCTTATCAATTTACCTGTCTTCCATTGTTATATTTGGGGCTTAGCATTCTGAGCACCTCTTTACAATGAAAGGATAGTTTGGTTCATTTCCTGTCGTGTGTAGTTATCAGTTCCCATTTAGTTCCCATTTAGTCATTGCCTAAAAAGACAGTATCATTCAGTGTCCCCGTTATTTATTGGGACAAGATACCTCTAAAGCTGAATGATTCTCTACTCCCATTAGGAACTGAAGGGGTCGAAACGAGGCTTTGTCCTGCCTACTAAGAGTGTGACCCAGGTAGGAGGAGGAAAAGGGAAGCAGAAAAGAGTTGTAGGGGCCACACATAGCAGGCATAATATTAGGAAAGGGAAATAAGGTAGACCATAACTCTGAAATAGCTGAACAAACTCAGCTTATATTCTAGTGTTATCTGCCATCCTTCCAAAACTAGGTAGCCTCTGTGGTCCTTTCCCAGCCCCAAATGTCTATCTCTATATCACCTCCATTCTGGTAGAAAACAGAATAGAGAAGTATGTAATAGTGCGAGTGAAGAGTGACCAGTTTGACTTGTGGGGCCAGGACAGGGACAGGCAAGAGGAAGGAGAAAAAGAGCAGAATCAGGGAAGGTGCCACAGAAGATGCGTTTTGAAGAGTGCAGAGGAGTTTCCCAGCCACCCAGAGAATGAAGGGCTTCTGGTTAGCTGGAATGCACATGCCGAGCTGCAGAGCAGTGGGATGAAGGGCCTGGCATAATGGAAGCTGCAAGCAGTGTGGCAGAAGGCGAGACTGGTTGACTGGGCCAGATGAGAAGGGCTTTACTTTACTGAGAACTAATTGTGAATGCGGCAACGCATCCTAACAGGCCTTTCATGGAAGAGTGATGTGGGAGGGCGTGTTTTAGACAGTCCCATGGCTGCAGTCGGGAGAGCCCCTGGAAGGGGAGAGGCCTCTCTGTAGAGCAGAGATGTTGAGCCTCGCCCTTTTATTCCTGTCAGTGGGTGCTTTCTCCTCTCCTGGGAGGCAAGCTGAAGCCTAGCATATTCACTGGTAAGAACATGGACTCAGGAATTGTTTTGAAGATGGTGAATACCTTCTGCCCTGTCACTTCTTGGAAGTCTCCCAGAACCCAGGAAGACAAGAAAAAGATACACATTGTCTTAGAAACTAAGGGACATAGCAACAGGGAACTACGTAGTACAGAGTGGAGAGCAAGGTCACTGACATCACAGGACTGAGGGAGGTGAAACAAGAGGCAGGTGCCAACAAGAAAGAAATAGAAGACACCAAACAACAACTGAAGGTGGGATGAGGTGTCAAGATTGGAAACAAGAGGATTTTGAAAGTGAATGTCTGTGTAGGAAACAGCTAGACCTGCTGCCCCCTCTCCCACCTTAGAGAGAGAGAGGTTTGTTCGTTAGAGAAGACCTAGAGAGGCTTTGAACTCAAGGATCCCAAGAGCAAGCAGGGAAGGGGTAAGGCACTAAAAATAGAGATTGAGTAAATATCTACTTACTGACCAAGTTAACCCCCAGCTCTCTTTTCCAGTATAGCTTTTAGAACTCCAGTAGCCAGTTTATGCTTATAGACTAGAGAATGAAGGAGGGTGATTCTTAGGGAGAACTCAACATTCCCAGAAAAGAGATTAGACTTTGTTCACTGCCCCATCACCAGATAGTGCAGCCCACCTGACAATAGTCTCTCCCCATCACATAAAACTACTGAAACAGCTTTTTAAAATATATATGTATATATTTTTTTATTTCAGAGAGAAAGTGAGAGGGAGAGAGAGAGCGATAGAAACATCAATTATAGAATCATTGATTACCTGCCTCCTGCATGCCCCTTACTGGGAACTGAGCCCAAAACCCAGGCATGTACCCTGACTGGGAATCAAAATGTGATCTCCTGATTCATAGGTTGATACTCAACCACTGAACCTTACTGGCTGGACTCAGACATCTTTTAGTTGCCTTATTCCCAAATATAAATAGACATTAAGGACCAGCAGACATCTGAGAAAAGCCTCCAACAGGAATGGTCATTTAGAGAAAAGAAGCAGCAGCCTTAATTCAAACAGCAGGAAAAACTTTCCAAAGACCTGAAATTAATATCCTCAGGGATATTATAAAAGATATATCCATAAAACAAAAATAATATGCTATCAAAGAAAATAATAAGATGATCTGAAAAAATATATTTGGAAATATTTTTTTAATCCATAGAAAGTTTGGAAGATAAAATTGAAAAATCTTACAGCAAGTTGGAGAAAAGATAAAGTGATGGACATGAGGGGAGGCAACATAAGAAAATTAGAATATCAATCCAAAAGACCCAACATCTAATTAATAGGAAATCAAGAAAATAATAAAGAAAATATAGGGGAGGAAATTATCAAGGAAATAATACAAAAAACTTCTAAGAACTGAAGGACAGTTTGAAAAGGCCAGTAGAGTACCCAATAAAAACTATGCCAGGATGAAATATAAGATAAAACAATGAGGAAGAAAAGATCCTATAAGAATAACATTTGACCTGCCAACCACAATACTGCAGGATGGGAGACAAGGGAGCATTGCCTTCAAAATCCTAAAAGTGTTGCCTATATAGAATTATATATCCAATCAAATTATTGATCAAGTGTACAATAAGAATAATTTCAGACATCCAAAGTCTCAAAATAATTTGCCTCCTACTAGTACACATCCTCCTTCAGGCAATTACTAGAAAAAAAATGTGCCATCCAAACAGGAGAGTGAAAGAGAGATGAAGACCTAGGATCTGGGAAGGAGAAGGAAGGGAATCGCCAGGCCTGGAAAGCAAGTCCAGACTGGAGCTGAGGCTCAAAGGAGCATAATGGAAACTATATCATCTGATCAATTTCACAATGAGGAAAATTTGACTTAGAGGCTGTTGGAAAGTGAGAAAAGACCTACAAAGAGAAACTAAAAGAGCAAAGCATGCCCTAGCTGACGTGGCTCAGTGGATAGAGCGTCAATCAGCCTGCAGACTGAAAGGCCCCAGGTTCGATTCCAGCCAAGGGCACATGCCTGGGTTGCAGGCTCAATCTCCAGTGGGGGTATGCAGGAGGCAGCCAATCAATGATTCTCTTTCATCAATGATGTTTTTCTCTCTCTCTCCTTCTCCCTTCCTCTCAGAAATCAATAAAGAAATATATTTTTTTAATGTATTAAAAAAGAAGCAAAGCAAATGGGCAGGGAGGTGATTAATTCTAGGAGAAACAAAAATTTATTCAAGAATTTAATCATAGTATATTACTTGACTTATCAAAAGTATATTATGAGCAAAGCAATTTGAACACTGAATATTGATTTAACCAGAAATTGTGACATTGGGGAAATGGGAGAGAGCTTAATTCTCATCTAGCACAACAGGAAATCAATAAGTAATGTCTAAAATTGATTAACCAAAAGATAATAGTATAAGTCCTTTTATCTATATTAATAAAAGGGTTATATGCTAACTAGAGGCCTACTGCACGAAATTTGTGCACTGAGGGGGGAGGAGTGTTCCTTAGCCCAGCCTGCATCCTTTACAATCTGGAACCGCTTGAGGGATGTCCAACTGCCCATTTAGGACCAATCCCAGTGGTTGGACATCCCTGTCATAATCCAGGCTGCTGGCTGCCAACTGCTTGCCTTCCTCTGCCTGATTGCCACTAACTACTTCACATCCCAGCTTGATCAATGTTTAACTCTCCCCTGCCGGCCCAATTGCCCCTAACTGCCTTCCCCTGTTGGCCTGGTAACCCCTAACTGCCCTCCCCTGCCAGTCTGGTTGCCCCTAACTGCCCTCCCCTGCAGTATTGGTCACCCCTAACTGCCATCCCTTGCAGAGCTGGTCCACCCTCCAAAATGCCCTCCCCTGCTGGCCTGGTTCCCCCAAACTGCCCTCCTCTGCTGGCCTTGTCTCCCCCAACTGCCTTCCCCTGTTGACCCGGTCAACCCTAACTGCCCTCCCTGCTGGCCTAATCACCCACAACTGCCCTCCCCTGTAGTTCTGGTCCCCCCCCCCAAATGCCCTCCTCTGCTGACCTGGTCTCCCTCAACTGCACTCCTCTGCTGGCCAGGTCACCCCTAACTGCCCTCCCTGCTGGCATGGTCCCCCACAATTGCCCTCTCCTGCAAGCCTGGTCTCTCCCAATTGCCCTCTTCTGCCGGCCTGGTCACTCATAACTGTCCACAACTGCCCTCCCCTGCAGGCCATTGTGTGGTGGCCATCTTGGGTCCACATGGAGGCAGCCATCTTTGACCATATGGGGGCAGCCATCTTGTGTCTTGGAGTGATGATCAATTTGCATATTACTCTTTTATTAGATAGGATTAGACCAGATGTACCAGATGTCCTTCCAGACAAAGCAATGGTGGTGGGGGCAAGGAAGAGGCAGTTAAAGGCAATCAAGCAGTTAGAGACAATCAGGCTGTCAGGAGAGAGCAGTTAGGGATGATCAGATCAGCAGGAGGGAGTGGTTAGGGGTGATCATGCTAGCAGGAGAGAGCAGTTAGGGGTGATCAGGCAGGCAGGTAGTTAGGGGCAATCAGGCAGGCAGACAGCGTAGTTAGGGGTAATCAGGAAGGCAGGCAGAGTGGTTAAGGGCAATCAGGCAGGCTGGCAGGTGAGTGGTTAGGAGCCAGTGGTCCTGGATTTTAAGAGGGATGTCCGACTGCCAATTTACAGAAACAGGCCTAAACTGGCTATTGGACATACCCTGAGGAGTCCCAGATTGAAGAGGGTGCAGGTGAGCTGGGGAACCCTTCACCCCACGAATTTCATGCACCAAGCCTCTAGTTTAGAAATAAGAGGTTAAGAAACAGCTATACGTTAAAAGGGTGGTGAGCTGGGACAAAGGATGAGAATAGAGAATTGAATTAACAGCTTCCTTCATCTAAAAGCCTTTCAATACTATTCAAATCTTAAACTGTGTGTCTGTCAATATTTATTTTTATTTTTTAAATTAAGGAAAAAAGCACTCTCTGAACTCACATAAATTGGAATTTGAATCTTGGAAAAACTATGTTGCAACCAGTATGATTTTGGCAAATTCTTTTAATCCTCTCAGGTTTAATTTCCTCAATTGTTATTTGAAGCAAATGCTTTGTTACCACTCACATTTTGATAGGATGCTTTAGAAACATAGGTAAATGCCTAACATACACACAGTAAAGCTCTCAGTGAAAGTTTTCTGCTATTCTAATTACCTGGTGCCATACATTCCGCTGGCTACACTGACCTCTCAGCCTCCATCGGTCATTAAATCCTATGAGGATTTAAGCACCCAGGTGTGTTTGCACGTTGCAGCTCACCTTTAATGAGGAGTAGAAGGTTTGATCCTTTTAAAGAAAACTGAGCCAAATGACCCTTGACTTCACATACAGCTAGTTCTTTTGAGGAGTGGCTTTAGTGATGTGAAAACACCATGTCTCCTCTGGGAAAGGAAAACTCGAGTCACAGCCAGTACGCTCAGCCATCTCTCTCTTAGATGAGAACTAGCCATCTCAGAAGTCTCCAGGATCCCAAGGTTTGTGTCCACAAACATTTCCAGCCTAGAGCCTTAATCCCTTCTGTTGACATAATAAAATCCCTCAGATTATGATGAAAACTGAGCCCATGGTATTGTGACTATGCTCCAGCTACCTGCTACTGCAGGTGACAGCTGCACTGTGAGGCTGGCCCATTCCCAAACACCCAGGGCACCTGCAGCCTCCTGCACCCACCACTCTGCCCTGTGCTGGTATCCCAGCTACTAACTGTTGAACAGGGAAGTTGAGGGTCTCCTGGTGGAGTTATTTCCTCTTTTCCTTCAGGGATTACATTATATGCAAAGCACAGGTCCAGGTACTGTGGATGATATAGAAATATATTTGGCTTCAAAGACATTTGCAATCTAATGGGATGGTTATCTGGGGCAAAGGATAATATAGAAATATTAGTGGCCTGGTGCACGAAATTCATGCCTGGGATGGGGAGATGTCCCTCAGCCCTGCACTCTCTCCAATCTGAGACTCCTTGGGGGATGTCCTACTGCTGGTTTAGGCCCAATCCCTGTGGACATTCCTCTCACAATCCAGGACTGCTGGCTCCTATCCGCTCACCTACCTGCCTGCCTGATTGCCACTAACCACTCTACGTGCCAGCCTGTTCACCCTCGACTGCCTTCCCACTGGCCTTCTTATCCCCAACTGGTCCCCTTGGTGGCCTGATTGCCCCCAACTGACCCTCACCAGCCTGATCACTCCCAACTGCACCCCCCT
>PVJN01052601.1:0-14040 GCA_004026805.1 Lasiurus borealis | reverse complement strand
GGTGGGTGGGGGGTGGGGAACTTCACCACTGTCCTGGCTCAACATTGGTAAAAGCTGGCACGGCCTGGAGGCCTTTCTAAATTCCTAATGCCTGGGCCCCACACAGACCAATTTCGGCGTGAGCTCTTGACATCATGGTGCTTTAAAGGTGAAGCTAGGGCTGAGAACCACAGTCCCGTCTGCTGTACGTGAGTGTTGGGGGAGCTGCCAAGCAGTGGGGGGCTGAAGTAAAACCTAGCCAAGCCCCTTCTGTTGAGGGAGGCAGACCAGCTATGCAGCCGCTGCAATGGGATGCCCTGGGGTAGAAAACCCCAGGGATTTGCTGGCTGTTCCATGGAACTGGAGAGGGGGCTGAGGAGAGGGATCAGCATGGATTTCTGGGCATCAGGATTGAGTGGTGGGGTGGAGGCCCTGTGCTGAAGGGGAAAGCTGGGGTGTGTCAGGGAGAAGAAAGCCTGGGGCTAGAGCAGTGGTTCTCAACCTTCCTAAGGCCGAGACCCTTGCATACAGTTCCTCATGTGGTGGTGACCCCCAACCATGAAATTTTGCTACTGTTATGCATCGTGATGTAAATATCTGCATTTTCCGATGGTCTCGGGCGACCCCTGTGAGAACCGCTGGGTTGAGAACTGCTGGGCTAGAGGAATCAGGGCGTCGGAGCTCCTCTTTGAGAGGAGTCCCTTTTCCACATACAGGACACAAGGTGGGAGGAAAAGGTTTGGCTTCTCCATTCCAAAACACCCCATGGGAGGCTTTTCTGGACAGTAATGGAGCTGACAGTTGGGGGTTGAAAAGGCAGCCACCAAATTGCCTCTTGATGTTGGACAGGGCAAGAGGACGGGTAAAAATGAGGAGGAACCTCTGTGATGACAGACAGATGGACCTAGGTGGCCCTGGACAGACATGGGGCCTGGAAAGAGTGGGAGGCACTCCAGCTTTATTTTTACTTAAAAGTATGTTTTGTTTTGTTTTAATATGTGTATTGGTTTTAGAAAGGACGGAAGAGGGAGAGAAAGATAGAAACATCAACCACGAGAGAGAATCATTGATTGGCTGTCTCCTGCAAGTCCCCCACTGGGGATTGAGCCTGCAACCCCAGCACGTGTCCTGACCGGGAATCGCACTGTGACCTCCTGGTTCATAGGTCAACATTCAACCATTGGTGCAAGGAGCACAGGCCACGGGGCAGTGTGGGAGTAGGTGTGTTTCTCAATGAGGTCTCAGACCTGGACTCTGCCCTGTTTCTGCCATGGCTTCCTGTGTGTCCTTAGGAGAGACATCATCAGCTCAGCTTGACCTCGGTGTATTTATCCATGAACTGGGCATCGTGCCTTCTCTGTTCCAAGGTTCTCAGAGAAGTTGGTGGTGAGGGCAGGGAAGACCCTGCTGGGATCAAGAAGTGCTGGGCGTGGGCCAGATTGCTGGCTGGCTGGGTTTGGCCACCAGCCTCCAGTTTCCATCAGCCCTTGCGGGAGGGATAGAGCAGAACAAAGAATAATCTGCAACATTCTGGCTCTGAAAACCGGGGAGCTGGTGGTTGTACCATCAATCAGGATGAGGAAGTATAGGGTAGAGGAGGCGAAATCTGACGTCCAGGTCAGGACTTTCTAGGGACTGGGCAGCCTAGGGCTCTGTCTGGTCAGCACCTTCCTTCTGCGTCCTCTTCTGTTGGAAGACTCTTCTCTGCGGGGCTCCAGAGGGAAACCCAGCTGGTTCTTCCCCTTTGCTTCCGGGAGGGGACCCACCAAACCTGACCAGTAAGAGGACCTCCTTCCCTCACCACCCTGATTGGTTCAGCGATGGGCACGTGACCCCAGCCAATCCTGCCTGGGGCTTTGTGGGGGTAAAGTCCTCTCTCTCTCTGGGATTACAAACTGGTATGTGAAAGTGTAATGGCTGTCTTGGCTGCCTTCAGAAGCCAGCCTGAAAATGAAGCCAATAAGAGAAGAAAGCCAAGCCACGAAAGGGAGGTGGACGCCTGGTAACACCGGTCCAGCAGTACCGGAAGCAGCAGTGAATGCCCAGTGCTGTAGTGGTTGCTGTGAAAACAAAGTGAGCGAAAGCAGACAAGCTTGAGCTCTTTGGGGCCGGCGGGTTGATCAAGAGCGTGTTTCCCTTAGCTATGGCTCCAACAGGAAGGAGTCTGTCGACGGGTTTTGGCGAGGGATGAGAGCAGCGCAGCAGATGGTGGCCATCAGGGAAGTGTTAAGGAGAACGCAGAGACAATCTACACGTGTGCGTTTTGTCTATCGATCCTCGGCAGAGACGGAGGGCACTGTGTTAAGATGTGGTTGGTAGAAACAGCTCTGTGTGAAAGCAGAGAAATGAAGTGCTGTGAGTAACTTGCCGGCAATCTGAGGTGAGACTAGGGAAACGGGGCTCGGAGGATCCGTGAATGCTCGGTTTGTCCCCACAGCAACGTCCTCTGAATGTCAATTATCCTGGCTGGGCTCCTGGCAAAAGCAACTGGGTAGGTCGTTTTTAAACGTTTATCCCTTTAATAATGATGACAATAAGAGCACTCAAACAAACATTTGGAAAACAGGAGACCATCCCTTACAATCCCACACCCCTAATACAACCATCGTTAAGACATTTAGGGAATGCAATGGCAGAGACTTGGGTGGAATTGATGAGTTTGTGCAATGTGTTCATTATTCTATTCTTGGCTCACCTGGGGCCATGATCAGCCCCAGAGGTAAGAGTGAGGTGGACATCACACACCTTCAAGAGTTCTTGCTGTGAAAGGTCTCAGCCCCACCCTTGTTACCAGAACTGGCTTCCCAGGGTGTCTCATTGCATCCTTCTCTGTGCTCGGACACATAGGCCATTCGTCACTGTTTGCAGGGCACTAGATTAATGAAGTAAGAAGTAATTTCCATACAGCCACGGTGAAGACATGATCATCTGGGAAGTGAAGGACTTCCCCAAGCTGCCATACACCCAGGTGAGACCCTCCCCTCCCCAGGACACCTAGCCCCTCATTCCACCCTGTCCTGTGCTGGGACAGGCAGAGTGTAACAAGGTCCTGAGATGCAAACAGGAGGCGCTGCAGCTCCCACTCAGCCCCAGAGCCAGGGCTGCAGGAAGGCTGGGGCTCATCTTCGCCAAGAGAGGGCCTGCTTATCCGAGATCGCACAGTGAGCTGGGGGACAGACGATGCCATGGCTAGGTCTCCTGTCTCTGAGCTGAGTGCTCCTGGTTGGGGAGGAGTTGACAGAGGCTGGAGGGTGTGTCTTTCACAATGGGGTGAGGGTCTCAGGTTCTCCATCCTAAGCCCTTGCACACTTTTGAGACCTTCCCTGCCCTGCCCTCTCCTCTGGATCTGTCTGAGCACTTTGGAGATGCCGGCCTGAACCCCAGAAACAGGGGTGGGTGCCTGCTGAGCCCTGGTGAGGTGACTTGAACGGTGGTCCTACCAAAATCTGTCCACCGGAGCAGAGACAAGAATGGAGTCATGTCACCACAAGCCAAGGACTGCCAAGGACTTCTGGCAGCCACCAGAAGCGATGCGGGGCACGGAATAATTCTCCCTCAGAGCCTCAGGAGGAACCAACCCACACAAAAATCCATTTTAGATTTCTGGCCTCCAAACATGAAAAAATAGTATTTTTTGTTTGTTTGTTTTAAGCCACCCAGTGTGCGGCAATTTATGATAACAGCCCTGGGAAATCGGTGCACCTGTGGGCCCACCTAGGGGCAGGAGCTAGCCAGCCCCCGCTGGCACGGGTGGCAGGCCTGGCCAAGAGCAACACCCAGGGCAGGTGGGCGGGCAGCAGATGCTCACCAGAGAGGGGAGAGGAGCCATTCACATCCTGACTGCCTTTCACTCAAACACAGATGCTAGAGGAGGGGAGAGAATAAAGCCGGACACGAGCTAAAAGCAGTAAAGTCAGATCTCATTTAGCAACCACCAAGGCAGGACAAAGAGACGTGGGTATAGAACTGAGCTCAACTCTGAGTTGAGGCGACAGGGCCTGTTAAAGGATGAATGAGGGAGTAAGGAGGGGAGTGATCAGGGGCTGGAGCAGAGTCAGAGAAGCAAAAGTGGGGGAGGTCAGTGTGAGGAGGCCGGTTGGCTAACTGGGCTAACTTCCCTCCCCCAGAGCCAGGAAAACGGGGGGGGGGGGCAGGAGGGGGCGAGTAAGAGGGGTTATAGGGTTAGAGGCGGGTGGAGACTAGACTCAGGTGTTTATTGAACAATAGTATATTCTTGGCAACCTTGAGCTCTCTTCCCCCTGCAAGAACTTCAGGGGGCTGTCACAGCGTGAGGGAGAATGAAATCGTCTGTGCTCAGAGTCAGGTCCTACAGGTCAGTGCGGAGGCCTGTGGAGAAGCTCGGAGCAGCCTGAGGTTGGTCAGAGAGAGTGTCTGTCAAGGAGAAGGAGGCAGGTTGGAGTCCCACAGTCCTAGGATGGATGCAGTTCTGGTGGGGAAGATGGACGAGCCCACGGCCTGGCGCGCAGTGAGCACACAGAGGAGGGCCTCCTAAGCAGGCAGGAGGCAGGCCCATCAGGAAAGGCGGGCCCGTCCTGAAGGCAGTGGGGGAGGAGGTGGCAGAGGGGGTTGCCTGGGGAACAGCAAGCAGAAGAGCAGCATCGGGAGTGTGGAAGTGGAGGGGACACTGGCAGTGGAAGATGGCCCAGAGCTGACAAAAGGAGGCCGGTGGAGTGGTACCCAAGTTAGGGGCTGGATCTCCAGAGGCCCGGCCAGCTGGGGCGTGGGGGGTGGGATCCAGATACCCCATGTGAGGAGCACTCTGGTGATACTAAGTGCAGGCCTTCTTGAGACCTCGAAGCTTTAGCCCAGGGGCAATGTGGCATCCCCGAAGAGCTGCGAGCAGGGACAAGATCAGATCTTTTATTTAAAGGACCAGTGGGCAGACTCTGGGATAGCTCCAGATACCTGAGCTCCAGCGAGGGGAAGGGAAGTGCGGGGCGGGGCCTAGTCCTCTGGGGGAGCGGAAGGGAAGCTGCTCCCCTGCAGCCCCCCAGGCCCACCGGCTTCTCAGAATCCATGGAAACCACCGAGGAGGCTGGAAAAGCAGACGGAGGAGGAGACTGAATGCCTTCTTGCAAATCCTGGGGAGGGAGCGGGGCACATTCTCTTCCTTGGTGAGTAAAAGCCTAAAACACCATTTCCCTCTCACTGGCAGCCACTCTACCTGAGGATTTGCTTCCATTTCCTCCAGGGCTGTAGGAAGGAGGGAGGATCGTTTCTCGGCGAGGGACTCACTGACTGTGGAGTGAGGGCAAGGGTCAGGGTAGGGTGAGAAGAGATGGAGGACAGAGGTTGTGGGACTGCAAGCCAGGTAGTGGTTGATGTGTGAAGTTGGGGGTTAGGGGTCAGGGTTCAAGAGTGCATGTTAACCGAGCTGGGAGGGCACTGGGTCTGGGAGGTTGGGGAATGGGGGTCAGTAGTAGAGAGAGGGGGAGTTTGGGAGGCAGCAGGCAGGAACTGGAGAGTCAGGGGTGGGGCAGAGGTGGGGGGTAGGCTTGCTCACTCAGGCTCTGGGTTCCCATGAACTAGGGTCTTCCCCCGACCCAGCATCCAACTGTCCTCCTGGCCCTGCCCTGGAAACACTCTGTCTGTGGTCCTCCTGATAAACAGCCAGGCCTTCTCCTGCAAACACACACCTCCAACCCTGGCACCCGTGGGTCTAGGCCGTTCCTTTTCACAGGTCTCGCCGAGGTGAGCTGATGAGGGTTCACCAATGCACAGGTGGCTTCCGGCTTTCGCCGTCACAGGGAAGCAGCTCCCCCTGTGCAGGGGTGGGTGATGAGAGGTGCAATGACTGGTCCGAAGGCTGAGTTGCACATTTTTTGGTTTTATAGGTATTTCCAAAGTGCTTTCCAAAGTGAATGTTCCCACTTATTTTCGCAAAGCCTTCTACCATTGGGTATCGCAAGCTTTCACTCGATGTGAATCTTGGGGTGGGAGTGATGGCTAACGGGCTCTCCTGCCAGCGGGGCTGAAGCTCCGTTAGTATCACGGTCCCCTGGGCCGGCCAGGGGGCTTTCCTGACTGGGCTGCGAGGCGGGCAGAAGGAGCTGGCCTCACCTGGAAGTAGGGCAGAAAGGGGCTTGGGCATGAAGGACCCTCACTGAGGAGAAAAAAGGGTGTGTGATGTATGGGGGTTGTGTGTGTGTGCTAGAACCCAGGACTGATGCCCAGCGCCCATGTTTCATCCCTAGAGAGGCACCTGCCAGGGCTTGGCCTAGTCATGTGAGGAAGCTGAAGACACTAGAGAGGTTAGGCTGCCAGGGGGGCTGCCCACACAATGAACCCAGAACCTGGCTATACACCACACGCAGCTGTGTGGGACGAGGTGTCTGAGCCACCCCTAAGCCCCCAAAACCAAGATTTCCGAGGGCCAGTCTGCATGTGCCGCCCCCATAATCACACAGGAGAGCTTGGAGCTTGCTCCTCTGCTGGGTGGGCCTTTCCTTGAGGCCTGGAACCTCCTTAGTGAGGACCCTTAAGTTCACTTAACAAGCGTAATTTGATAGCAGGACAAACTACACCTTTGGTGACAGCCAGGTCCAAAGATAAAAGGGGGTGTCTGAGCCGCCAGCTCCGCAGCCTGGAGTTCAGGAGACGTCCACCAAGATTCCGCATGCTCCTCTCGCCCAGATTTGGCCTCCTCCCTCAAACAGAAGAGGTGCTGGTGGAGGTTTTGGTCTTTTTACCTCCCAGTTCCTGCGCAGGCCTGGTGCCCACCCTCACAGGCACAGGCCTTGAGGCTCTGGGCAGCCACTGTCAGCTGCTGGCCTCCGCAGGGGGAAGCTGAGAGAGGCCTTGTGCGGAGTGGTCCCCGGTCCTGCGGGCGAATCTGTGGTCTGGGCCCAGAGAGGAGTGCTGCTTTGGAGGGTCCTTGTGCAGAAGCTCCTGCCTCTGGCCTTTCTGCTGTGAAATGATTATCAGTGAATTCCCCTCCAGCCCTAAATATTGATAAAATTGTGGTTTTCCCCAAGACTGAACTAAATGCCCGAAAGGATGAAGACCAGTCAGCTCACTGCGCTGTCAGTGAACTTGGCATCTCTTTCAGAGAGCGTACTACGGTCTGGACTGAGCACAGCAGTGGCAACTTCTTGGGTATCTATCCATCTTTTAAAAAGATGCTTCGGCTGTAATGGGCAGCACTGGGAAGTGGGGTGGGGACTCCGAGCGGACAGTCCAAGTCTTGGACTTGGGCAGGTGTCTCTGCAGCAGCTCAGTGAGGTGTTTTGCTCGGGAAGGAGCAGGGCTCTACTCTAGATCTACGCTCGGTTTGGTCTGCTCCGGAAGGCTAGCCAGTGAACTCCCGCAGACCGTCACCGTTAGTTCCCCATCCAGGCCACCTATGAACCCATGCCAGCCTTGCTTTGGGGTGTGGCAGTGCAGGCCAAGTCCCCAGGCCAGGCTTGCGGGCTTTCAGTGGACACAAAGCTCTAGCGACATGATCATTAGGATTTAATTGGCCCCAGTCCCATCTGTATTACAGGGGCCTTGAAAGTCTCTTCCAGATACTCCTGCGGCTCCCCAGAGTGATTCTTGCAGAAGCCCACAGAGTCTTCCCACTTCCTGGGCTACAAGCCTGCTGCCTAGCATCCCCTCCGGGACCTCACTTCTCTGCACCCCTGCTGCCCAGTCTCCAGCAACAGCACAGCTGTGAGCATGTGGTGGGACTGCCTTCGAGGGCCCCCAAGGCAGTGCGACCACTCGATGCTGAGGCAGAATCAAGGTCCCTACAGACTTCTCCGAGCTGAGAGTCAAGCTGTACTCCAGGCAGAGGTGAGGTGAAGGTCACACTTTCTCCCTAGGTAAGAAGGTGCTGGCACCCTACATCTCCCCCAATTCCTGGTGAAAATAGCTGTGGGGGAGGAAGAGACTTTCCTCCCCACTCCCGGGTCCTTTCGTTGCTCTAATAGTTAAGTCGACATGAGACAGATTAACAAGAGAAAAGAACCAAATTCAATTTTTTACATGCTTATGGGAACCCACATACATGAGAGGTTCCGAGACAGAAAGAGAAAATGATGTGCATGTGCCTTAGCTAAGGGTGAGGTGAGGCACGCTGGGGCTTCCGAGGGAAGGAAGATCGTTCGCAGGACGATGAGAAGAGCAGATGTTCAATAATTAGGAACTTGTCCCGTCCTGTAGACAGGTCATAACAAGCTATTTCCGGTAATAACTCTTTTTATGAGCAAGATCCCTAGTTAAATTCTTTAAGAGAGCGGTAAAACTTTCTCACGAGCTTGCAAGGGTCCCATTTCTTTTAGCTCAAAATAATTCAGATGCCCAAGTGGCACATGTTGGGGAGGCCTGTTCTGGACCCCTGCCCAGCTCCTATGGTGCCTGTCCTCAGCCTCCTCTCTGGGAGGAGGGTCTTCTCTCTCTGCTCTGCATGTGCTTTGATAACCTGGCACAACAAACCCCCAAGGTAATGGCTCCAAACAGCCATGTGTTTATATAGCTCAGGGTTCTGAGGGCCTACCCAGCTGGGCTCTGCTGGACCCAGGTTGGCTGGAGCCTGATATTCTAGGTCAGTCTTGTCTGTGTGTCTGCTGGTTGGCAGGCTGTGGAACAGGTGCCTGATACTCTGGCAGGGTAGCTAGGACAGCTTCACATGGATGGGGTGCCCAAGAGTGGCAGAGGGCCAGCCCAGGGCATGAACACCTTCCAGGACCTCTGCTTTTGCTAATGTCCCACTAATCCAAAGAAAGTCTCATGGCCACCCAGATTCAAGGGCCGGTGGAAAAGACTCCTCTTCTGAACGGGAGGGGCTGCAGCATCACAAAGCAAGGATGTGGATACGGCAAGGACCAGAATTTGAAGTTGCTTTTGTGATCTATTCTATGTCCCTAACCCCTCTCACACAAACTTCCTTGCAGATCTTCATTTGCCTGCAGTGCCAGCCCATGTGTAAGGACCCCAGCTGGCTGGAGGGGGAGTCCTCTGGAAGGCAGTGAGCACTGACCACTTGGGCGTCGGGCTGTGGACCCACTCCTTTACGTGGAAGTTGCTCTGCAGGTGGTCAGGGCTGAGAGGGAACTCACAGGGCACCTCAGTCACCATCACACCTTGGGGCTGAGGGTCTTGGTCCTCTCCTGCTACCTTACTTCTCACATCCTCTGAAGTGAGGGTGTTGGTCATCAGGAGCCCGGGGCTGTGCTGAGTGTTTCATGGGACATCCCATCAGATCTCCTCACCAAGGCCTGCGGATGGTTTCAGGGAGGGCTGAAAGCATCCTCCTTGGAATGCTACCCTGACACTCACTTAGGCGAGGGGCAGCTATGAATGTCTGTGGGAGCCTCAGAGATGCTCAGTAACGTGGAGCTGGGCAGGGGAGAGCCCATCCCCTGGGGAGATTTCTTTCCAGGACATGAGCTACGGAACCAGAGTTCCCTGCCTCAGACCTTTGCACTCACACTTTGGATATTAGGAATATCTTTCTTTTTTATCAAGATCTTGAACTGTGGTAATAAAGTTACTCCAATGAATAGCCCTGCACAACATGGGAAATGTAATAAAGGTGAAGGCAATAAAAGGTGGGGAGAGGAGCCGCTCTGTACCAATACGACCAGGACTTGTAAGAAATAAAAGTAATTATCACCTGCCCAACCTGGCCAGCCCACGGAAGAAAACCATTTCGGAACCTGATTTCCCATATTGAATGTCAATAATTGGATGTATTTATAAGTCTCCCTGGAAGAACACAGCTTGTGACTTCAAGACGAGAAAACAGTCTTCAAACAGTGAAAAACAATATATTTCCCATTTCCACACACACACAAAGAGCCTGTTTCCGTTGATTTTTTAAGGTGCCATTGGAATGATTTGCCTTTCCGAAGCCACCGTTCCATTTCTCATCTTGAATTGCCTCACAGACCCTGGCGAAGCACTCAGCGGGGACCACTTCATCCGATGCGGTGACGGGCACTTCCTAGGAAGGCCCCTCAGCACCGCCCCTCCTTCCTGCAGGAGGCTGGAGACTCAGGCTAGGGCCAGGGAGGAGCATGACGCGATGTGGGCCTGACGGATGGTGGTGACAGCTGCGGTGTGTCCTGGAGGAAAGAGCAGGCCACGCTGGCCTCAGGGGTGGGAGGGCGAGGGCCGCCGCTGCGGACACTGCGAACGCTGAAGGAGGCATCTGCAGAGCCGCGATGGAGAGGCAGCTGCAGGCATTCCATTCCCATCACACTCCTTCCTTCCCCACCGAGGGTGAGGTCACGCTAGACTATGCCACCCGCCCCCGCCTCACCTGCCCCTTCCCACCCCCTGTACACCCACATCCCTCTTATTGTCCCCCCTCTAGACTATTTGTTGCTGGTTTCTTAGCCCAGTCTTCTGTTCTCAGCAAAAGCAAAAACGCAATCACAGAAACCCCAAATGACACTCCCTGTGGGGTTTCACCACCCGAAGCTGGGGCCCCCATGTGGTTGGTGCAGAGTCTTCCTGGCTTTTTCCAGGTCTCCCTGCCGATCCTCTTAAAGCCTCTTGCCCTCCAGATATGGGCCTGAATCCCATGCTTTCCTGCCTAGAACTTCTCAAGAACGTCCTGCTCACCACAGTAAGAAATAGTATATGAAAATAAATAAATAAAGAAAGAAAGAAAGAAAGAAAGAAAGAAAGAAAGAAAGAAAGAAAAGAAATAGTATATGGGGGTGGGGAAGGCCGGGGGAGGTCAATAAGGGGGGAAAAGGGACATATGTACTACTATTTGTAACACTTTAAACAATAAAAATATATATTAAAAATATTAATAAAAAGAAAAGAAGGAAATAGTATATGCACCCCTGCGGTCAGCCCTCCCAGATGGGGGCTCCTTGGGAACAACACTGCGGGCTCCTCTTCCTCTCTGTCCCTAGATCTCCAGGGTCGTGTCTAGACCCCAACCCCTCCCAGTGCGGCCAGCCACACACAGAGTGGCTCCATGAGTGACAGCTCAGGGCCAGGCGCAGAGCAAGCATCCAGGCCGCCTCCAGTGTGGCCCCACAGAGCCTTCCAGCAGGCCGGGGTGCTTGGTGTGCAGCAGAAGACGGATGGGGCCCATGCCATGGCTCTTCTGGGGACGCCCCTAAAAGGCCCCAAGGGCGGCTCATGAGTGAGAGTGTGGCTGGCGGTCCTCTCTGGGCCTGCCATCTCCAGGCTGCTCTCTTGTGCCCAGGGACCTGCAAGAGCCTGTGGCCAGACTAGGAGGGTAGGCAGGGCGGGGAAGCCTGTCAAGACACAGTGTCTCAGCGGCACAGGGAGCTGCATTTCCACGGGGCCTCTGGCGGGAGCAGGGCACTCCCCGTATATACACTCCAGCTGCTGGGTCTGTTGAGCACAAACATCTCCTGGCCACTTGTAGGTCACTAGCGGGTAGACTGTCGCAGCCAAGGGCCTGTGACCTCAGAGGTATCTCTGCACGAGGCCTGCGTATGCTGCCGACCGCTCTCTTGTTGATTTACACACTCCCGCTCCAACTCTCTAAAATCAATCTTCCCCCAATTGCCTCCTGGCTCCCAGCATTGTCCGGGGTCTGCCCTGCATGAATAACCATGCAATCTTCTCCTACTCCCAGGGCCATTCCTCCTGGTGCCCCTGCCAAAGCCCTGATTGGGAGGGCGGAGGGCTGGTGGGCAGCCCTCTGTGCCAGGCTCATTAACACTGGCAGCAACGGCCCCTGATGCAGAGGGGCCTGGGTGGGCAGGCGTCATGGGCAGGGCCTTCCTATTATTGCTCACAAACAAGAGTGCTCCATTCAGTTGGTTAGTTCCCCCTCTCCCTTATTATTTTGTGGATGTTTAGAAAAATTACTTCTTTTTCACAGTAATGAATACTCAGAGTTGGCAATTAGCTTAATTTTGACATATTTTATGTAAAAAAGGTCAGAGGGGCTGTGATTAGCTCCCAAACAGGATTTTCCTTCCATTAACTGAGCATTCTGCTCACTATTGTTATTTTTAAAAAGTGTTTCTTAGTAGGGAATCGAGTCTCTTTAGGTGAGGGTAGAACAACTACTTAATGGGAGGCTCAGAAGTTCCTGGGGACACAGGGCCGGCAGTGAGGTGTAGGGCCTTGTGCCTCTGGTTTCCTCCCTGGACACTGGCTGATAGGCCCGCTCTGGGGTCCTGCCTGGAGGGAAGAGACCCCCTGAGGACTGCTATGTGTAATGGGAAGGGAGAGCTCTTCTCCCATCACCTCTCCTTGATCTTATCTGGGTCTGTCTGGAAAGGCCGCCTTCCTCCTGACAGCTTTGGCCTCTTTGGCTGTGCCCTGGGCTAAAGGTGCCTGGATGTTTGCTCAGGAAATTCTCAGGCAGTCCCATGAGGTGGGTACCACTAGCTCCCACCCCACAGGTGAGGAAACAAGGGATGGCACTGAGATTTGAAGCAACCATGTGGTGCTACCCACTCTGTGTACGCTCTGGCTCGATTCTTCCCCCTGTTTCAGGGGCCTGCTCTCTTCTCAGCGTGGCGAGGGAGGAACAAACAGCAGTTGCTTCTCCATCTCATAGGCCTAGTGCCCTTCACCCCCCAGCCCAACCATGGAGACCCACATTCTTGTCTTGATAAAGAAACAAGAGACACTCCAAACTCAAACCCTTCAACTAGAAGCTACTTTCAGCTCTGAATTGGCTGGGGGCTGGGGTTAGGAGTCCTGGGGCCTGTGCTGGGACCCACCTCATGTCCGCACACACTTGCACACCATCCTATGGCCCAGGACCCCAGCAATGGGCCCCTTTCCTTCACAGAGCCAGTGCGGGCCACTCTTCAGGGGTGTGACTAACTGCATGAACTTGGGCCCTGTGTGAACTCAGGCTAGTTACCACCCTCTCTGGGACTCAGTAAAATGGCATTCAGGATGGAGCCTACCTCACAGGGCTGTTGTGAGGACTCACTGAGCTAACATCGCAAAGGATTGGGGCACAGTAAGTTGGCAGTAGCTGTTAATATTACAGTTGTTCTAAGGCACCTGCAGTCCAGGTTGCTCTCCTGGAACACCTACTTCCCACCCCCGCCCTGGTATCCCTCCACCCAGCCGTTAGGAGGACCTCGCACCTAACACCAGCGCCCAGCAGAGCAGAGGGGAATGCCCTCTGGTAGAGTCTCCCTCCTGAACTGTATCCTCTATGTGCCTACTTCTCTCCAGAGACTCTCATTGGCCTTCCTGCCCCAGGACCTCCTTCATCCTGCAGTTGAGGGAGCTTGGAAAGTTCCCACCAGGCATAAAGCCCCAGCCCCATATTCAAAGCCCGGCTGGATCTGATCCTTGCTTTTACCAGTGGTTCTCAACCTTCCTAATGCCGGGACCTTTTAATACAGTTCCTCAGGTTGTGGTGTCCCCCAACCATAAAATTATTTTCTTTTTTTTAAAATTTTTTATTTTATTAATTTTTTACAGAAAGGAAGGGAGAGGGATAGAGACCTAAAAACATCAATGAGAGAGAAACATCGATCAGCCATCTCCTGCACACCCCCTACTCGGGATGTGCCTGCAACCAAGGTACATGCTCTTTACCGGAATCGAACCTGGGACCTTTCAGTCCGCAGGCCAATGCTCTATCCACTGAGCCAAACCGGTTTTGGCCACAAAATTATTTTCTTTGCTACTTCCTAACAGTAATTTTGCTACTGTTGTGAATAGTAATGTAAATATCTGTGTTTTCTGATGGTCTTAGGTGATCCCTGTGATGGGGCCGATGGACCCTCAAAGGGTCGCGACCCACAGGTTGAGAACCGCTGCTCTAAGGCCACCCTTTCATTCCCACACCCTGTCTCCTGGACACTGAACTTTTCTGTTACTCCAACTGCCCGGACTTTTGCTCAAGCCATCTTCTTTTGTAAGCAATAGCTCTCACCTCTTGCCCACCCCTCGCTTGGGTCAAGGGCTTCCTCTACCAGCTGTCCTTCCCAGGGCGGGCTGAGACCCCAGGTCCGGGGGCAGCTGAATCGAGGCATCCCCGCCCTCCAGACACGCCCACCCGCTGGAAAGGCCTCCGCCCGCCCGCCTCGGCCCCGCCCCTCGCTTGTAGCCATAAGCCATTGGGCAGAGAGATGCTCCTCCCCTCAG
>PVJN01052600.1:0-14041 GCA_004026805.1 Lasiurus borealis | reverse complement strand
AAGATGGTGGCATAAGGTTTACACCTATACTTGCTGCCTCTCACAACCACACCAAAACTACAACTAAAAGACAAAAAGACTATCCACCAGAACCACTGGAAACCTGGTGGAGTGGAAGTTATACAACTGAAAGGAAAGAAAAAAGTGCATTGAGACCTGGTAGGACATGCAGAGGCTCAGAAAGGCAAAGATACAGAGACGAGCATGAATCAGACTGCTGTGCAATGGTTTTTTTTTTTTTTCAATTGGGAGAAAGTTACAAGTTCCCCACTGTTCTGAACTCTATTTTCCAGAGAGATTCTGGAGACCCAGACTCATACAGGGAGAAACTGGATTATTTGCCATCGGGTCAGAAAGAGAGGGTGGCTTTCTTGTAGAGGTGCACACAGGAATCATTGTTTACTGTGCTGGGGCATGGACAGAGGACAGGGATCAGAACACAAAAATGCGGAGATCCAGAAAGGCCTGACTGGCAGCCTGTGCTGTTTGCCATGCCCTAGGGATCCATTGAGACCCTGCCCCACCCAATTACAAACCCACCCAGCTGTCTGCAGCAGCTTTTGCATATGAATGGCCTGCCCCTCTAGCAGTTTAACCTAACAAATTGCAACTGGGTCAGACAACTCCAAAACTTCCAAACTCCAAACAAAGAGAAGAAAGCTGCAGATCCCCCTGTAGCTTCTGCTGGGTGGTCTCCGACACTAGCTGACTTGAACCTCCTTGGAGATCCAGGAACCAGTCTACTTAAAGGTCAGTGTGAGATGACACTAGATTTCAACTCCTCACATACTTAAGTGACACACTCAAGAGGTAGACTTGGTGAGCACCAAAGCCCCACTGAAGCAAGTCCTGCCTCATAGGGGTGTCTCTAGCACAGCAATTCTTCCATTAATAGACACAACTAATCCTCACAGTCAATTGGCCTGGAGGTCAATTCCACCCAGTGTACCAATAGCAATCAAGGCTTAACTACAACAAGACTGTGTACCCAGCCCACAAAGGAGTATAGCAAGAGGGTCCAACTCAGGTGATTGGGGAGGCAGAGCTACTGGACAACTAGCAAACAAATCCACTCCATCAACACAAGGAAGCAGCCAAAATGTGGAGACAAAGAAACATGTCACAAATGAAAAAAAAATGGAAGAAAGCAAACTACTGAACATAGAGTTCAAAACTACATTTATAAGGTTACTCAAGAATCTTCTACAAACCGCTGAGAAACTTACTGAGAACTCTGAGAAACTTAGTGAGACCTTCCAAGATCTTAATGAGAATGCAAAAAACAATGAAAAAGGACCAATCAGAAATTAAGCATACACTGTCTGAAATAAAGAATAATATACAGAAATCCAACAGCACACTAGAAGACCCAAATAATCAAACGAAAGATCTAAAATATAAGGAAGCAAAAAATACCCAACCAAAAAAACAAAAAGAAAAAAGTCCAAAAATGTGAAGATAGTGTAAGGAGCCTCTGGGACAAATTCAAGCATACCAACATCAGAATTATAGGGGTGCCAGAAGAAGAGAGAGAGCAAGATACTGAAAACCTATTTGAAGAAATAATGACTTAAATCTTTCCCTATTTAGTGAAAGAAATGGACTTACAAGTCCAGGAAGTGCATAGAACCCCAAACAAAAGGAATCCAATAAGGACCACACCAAGACACATTATAATTAAAATGCCAAGAGAAAAAGACAAAGAGAGAATATTAAAAGCAGCAAGAGAAAAACAGTTAATTACCTACAAGGGAGTACCCATATGACTGTCAGCTGATTTCTCAACAGAAACTATGCAGGCTAGAAGGGAGTGGCAATAAATATTCAAAGTGATGAATAGCAAGAACCTACAACCAAGATTACCCAAAGCTATCATTCAGAATTGAAGGTCAGATAAAGAGCTTCACAGATAAGAAAAAGCTAAAGGAGTTCATCACCCCCAAACTAGGATTATATGAAAAGCTGAAGGTATTCTTTAAGAAAAGGAAGAAGAAGAAAACGGAAACGATAAAAATTATGAACAACAAATACCTATCTATCAACAAGTGAATCTAAAAATCAAGTGAATTAAAAAATCTGATAACAGAATAAACTGGTGAATATAATAGAATCAGGGGCATTGAAAGGGAATGGACTAACAATTTTCAGGAGGAAGGGGGTTTGAGGGGTGCAGGAAGAGATTGGACAAAAATCTTACACCTATGGATGAGGACAGTGGCAAGGGTAAGGGCATGGGGTGGGGAGGTGGAGAATCAGGTGGAGGAGAACTATAGGGGAAAAAAAGAGAAATATCTATAATATAGATACAATAAAGATTTATTGAAATAAATAAATAAGTAAATAAATAAAAGCAACATATTTCACAAATCTAGAACAAACTCTCCAAAAATTCATCTGGAATACAATCAGACCCCAAATAGCTACAGCAATCCTGAGAAAGAAGAACAAAGTAGGTGGGATCTCAATACCAGATATCAAGCTATATTACAAAGCCACTGTTCTCAAAATAGCCTGGTATTGGCACAAGAACGGACATATAGGTCAATGCAATAGAATAGAGAACCCAAAAACTGACCCAAAACACTATGCCCAATTAACATTCAACAAAGCGGGCATGAAGATACAATGGAATCAAGACAGTCTCTTCAATAAATAGTGTTGGGAAAATTGGACAGATACATGCAAAAAAATGAAACTAGATCACCAATTTACACCATACACAAAAATAAACTCAAAATGGATACAGGACATAAGACGGGAATCCATAGACAGCAAAATCTCAGACATATGCCGAAGGAACTTCTTCACTGATACTATTTCTAGGGCAATTGAAAATAAAGAGAAAATAAACAAATGGGACTACATCAAAATAAAAAGCTCTTGCACAGCAAAATAAACCATCAACAAAACAACAAGAAAGCCTACTGCATGGGAGAACATATTTGCCAATATTATCTCTGATAAGGGTTTAATCTCCAACATTTACAGGGAACTCATACAACTCAACAAAAGGAAGATAAACAATCCAATCAAGAAATAGGCAATGGGCCTAAATAGAAACTTTTCATAAGAAGACAGAAGGAAGGCCAAGAGACATTAAAACATGCTCAAAGTCACTAATTATCTAAGAGAGGCAAATTAAAATGACAATATGGTACTACCATCTCACACCTGTCAGAATGACTAACATCAACAAATCAATGAATGACAAATGTTGGCGAGGATGCAGAAAAAAAGGAACTCTGATGCACTGCTGGTGGGAATGCAGACTGGTGCAGCCACTGTGGAAACAGTATGGAGTTTCCTCAAAAAACTAAAAATGGATCTCCCATTTGACCTAGTAATAGTACTTTTAGAATACATCCCAAAAAATCAGAAACACCAATCAGAGAGGATATATGCACTCTTATGTTCATAGCAACACAATTTGCCATTGCTAAGATTTGGAAACAGCCTAAGGGCCCATCAGCAGATGAGTGGATTAAAAACTGGTTCATCTACATATTGGAATACTATGCTGCTGTAAAAAAGAAAAACTCTTACCATTTGCAATAGCATAGATGGACCTTCAGAGCATTATGCTAAGTGAAATAAGCTAGTAGGAAAACGATAAGTATCACATGATCTCACTCACTTGTGGAATATAATGAAAAACATAAACTGATGAACAAAAATAGAATCAGAGTCATTGAAGCATGGTACAGACAGTCCAGCCTTGAGGGAAGGCAGGAGACAGTGAAAAGGAGGGGTGTAAGAGATAAACCGGAAGACTTGTGGGCATGTATATAAGCTTAACAATCAACACAGACAGTAGGGGGGTGAGGGCATGTGCTGGGGGATGGGAGCAGCCAGGGAGAGGTCAATGGGCTGAAAAAGAGACATATGTAATATTTTAAACAATAAATAATTTAAATTTTAAAAAATAAGAAAATATTGATTCCTCAGTTCTATACCCTCTCCACATTAAACACCCTCTTTTTTGTGTGAATTCCACTATTGATTTTTGCTCCAATATCCAATAATCAAAACTACATTGCCATGACAATTCACTGTGTTCCTTTATCTCTCCATCTTGATTTCTTATTCCTACTGACACTCAGACCACCTCTCACTCCCTCCTGGCAGTCACTGTTATGGTGATCTATGCCTTACCCAGCCCACTTCTCCTCAATATTTCCAGCCAATGCAGCCCACATCCCACAATGAGCAGCTCTGACAGCTTGAATGTTCTATTTCCAACCCTGTCAGAAGGAAGCAAGGGGAGGGTTGTAGAACCATATTTATAAAGTCTACAGTAGTGTTCAGTAATGTCCTAGGTCTTTATATTTACTCACCACTGACTCAATCAGAGCAACTTTCAGTCCTGCAAACTCTATTCATAGTAAGTGCCCTATACAAGTATATCGCTTTTGTCTTTTATGCCATATTTTTACTGTATCTTTTCTATGTTTAAATATGTTTAGAAACATAAATAGCATTGTGTTACAATTGCCTACCGTATTCACTCTTGTCACACGCTTTACAGGATTGTAGCCTAGGCATGTAGTAGGCTATTCCATCGAGGTATGTGTAAGTGCACTCTATGATGTTAGCACAATGACAAAATTGCCTAAGGACATGTTTCTCAGAATGCATTCCTATCATTAAGCACCACGTGATTGTACAGTATCTCTCCCCCCATTCACAGGTTAGATCAACCATGGTCTATAAATATTAGAAGGAAACTTCCAGAAATAAACAATTCAGACATTTTAAATTATGTGTTATTCTGAATAGCATGGTGGAATCTCATGCCATCCTTCTCTGTCTCACCAGGGATGTGAATCATCCCTTTATCCTGCCTCCTAAGCTCTATGCACACTCCCTGCCCTTGATTAGTAGTCCCATAGTAGCCACCTTGTTTATCAGATCGAATGTCTCAGTATTGCAGTGCTCATGTTCAACTGAACCATCATTTTACTTAATAAAAGTACACAAGTAGTGGTGCTGACAATGCCAGTATGTCAAACAGAAATGTAAGGTGCTTTCTTCAAGTGAAAAGGTGAAAGTTCACAACTTGAAGAAAAAAAAATGTATGCTGAGGTTGCTAAGATCTACAGTAAGAGTGTATCTTCTATCTGTGAAATTGTGAAGAAGGAAAAAGAAATCCATACTTATTTTGCTGTCACACCTCCAAATGCAAGTGCACAGATAAGTGCTTAGTTAAGATGACAAAGACATTAAATTTTTGGTTGGAAAACATGTTGCTACTGACAGCAAGGCACTGAACCAGAAAACACTGAGTCAATACAAAGATTTCAGCAGAAGATCTCCTGAAATGAGTGACATCAAGCCATTTACTACAAGTAAAGGATGGTTACCAGTTACAATAAGATATTTTGAAAAAGAGAGAGAGAGACCACATTCACGGAACTTTTACTACAGTATTTTGTTATTATTTTAATACTAAGTATTGTTGTTTATCTCTTATGGTGCCTAATTTATAAATTAAACTTTATCATATGTATGTATAGGAAAAACATAACATTGGGTTTGGTTTCAGGCATTTACTGGGAGTTTTGAGGTGTATACCCTACAGATAAGGAAGACAATTGTACCTTTTCTCCCATCTCCTTAATATAGGCATAAAAGAATTCATGGAGTACAGTATCTTCCTAATTCCTGATAATATGAAAGAAAAAATATTGCAAGTGTTTGGGATGTAATTACCTATTCTGGATTGGTTCTTCAGTGTTGTGACCATATTTAACAATTATTATCTAAAATTTTCCCAGTTGTTTTCATTTTCTTTCCCAGATTTACAAACCTCAAGGAACAGATTCAGGATCTAACAGACCTAGATTTGAGTTGATAAGTCCATACCTCTCCCAACTGCAACAAAATCTATATAAAGTCACTAAAATTTCTGGAATATAGGTTTCTTTGTCCATATTATGAGGACAACTAAATGCACCTACAAATGATATTGATCAAGTAAAATGATAATATGTAAGTAAAATACCTCACATAGAATCTGGCATATTCTAGCCTCAATAAATGCATTTCCCCTTCCTATAGTACAGTGCAGTGATCCAGTCCTGCATTTCTGCTTCCACTGAACATGTCAGGTTCTTTTTTAAAGTAACACAAAACAAAAGCATATTGATTCTCTTTTTCTGTTTTCTCTTTGAAATTTTCATTTGATGAAAAAAAAAAAAAAGATCCTGTGCTGCATGCCTGCCATGTTCTCTTTCATGCAATAACTTAGCTGGGTGATTTTCTCGGCAATAATCACATCAAAATATTAATGAATAACTGCCATGGTTTTGTTTTTTCACAGGTTTACATAAAATGTCACATGAATATAAAATCATTTTTCAGTTCTTCTAGTGAATGATGCAGCAATGAGAATAAGCTTTCAAATAATACAAAAGAAAAATACAAAATTATTTACTTTTCATTTCTTTCTTCTTCTGGCCAGAAAAAAGCATTAATCAAAGTATTAAATATGAAAAAAGAGCAATACTTACGTATCTACAGTTGCATAATTACATAGTTATACACTGAAGAGAATCTTGCCTTCAAATTTATTTATAAAAAAGAGATGACATGGTAAACTGGGCATGGAGTGGTTGAGATTTGGTCCTCCTTCTTTCAATAAGTCACTTATTGTTTGGAGAAATTACTGAGTATCAAGTATACATCTTACTGAGTATCAAGATAGAGTTTATGTCTACCTATTACAGCCCATGCATCAAACCCTGCACACTGCCTATTTCTATGAATAAAGCTTTATTGGAACACATCCACCACTATTCATGACATATCATCCATGGATTCTATTGCATTACAACAGGAGAGTTGACCAGTTGCAACATAGACTATATGGCTTACAAGGGCTAAAATACTATCTGGTCATTACGAAATTTTCAGTTTTGATGAACTTCAATTTTATAATGTTTTTATAATTTGAGCCCCAGAGCCAATGCACAAAGTGGACATGCCAGATTACAACTATACATATCCACCAGTGACACACTCAAGGGGCAGACTCAGTGAGTACCAAAGCCCCAATGAAGCAAATCCTGCTCCATAGGAATATCTCCTACACAGCAGCTCTTCCACTATAGTCACAGCTGGCCCTTACAACCAATTGGACTGGAAATCAATTCCTCCCAGGGATGCCAACAGCAATCAAAGCTCAACTACAAGACAGTGCACACAGTCCAAACAGAAGAACACCGATAGTGCCCAGCTCAGGTCACTGGGGAGGCTGAGCCACTGGGTGCTACAGGTCACCTACTACACAAAGCCACTCTACCAATTCCATGAGACATAGCAAACACAAGAAGCAGCCAAAATGCAGAGACAAAGAAACATTTCACAAATGAAAGAACAGAGGAACTCTCCAGAAAAAGAACTAAATGAAATGGAAGCAAGCAAATTACTAGATGCAGATTTCAAAACAATGCTTATTAGGATACTCAATGAGAGTTTTAAGGAATTTGGTGAGATTTCCAAGAATCTTAGTGAGAATTACAAAGAAATTAGTGAGAACATCAAAGACATGAAAAGGACCAATCATAAATGAAGAATAATTTACAGAGAATCAACAATAGAGTAGAAGATGCCAAGAAGTAAATCAGCAATTTGGAATATGAGGAAGCAAAAAAACACCCAATCAGAAGAGTAAAACGAATCCAAAAATATGGTAATAGTGTGAGGCAAGCTTGTCAAACTCATGGCCCATGGGCCACATGTGGCCCACAATAAATATTTTTGTGGCCCAGCCAAAATAACAGTGTGATCAGTTTTACAATTATGAAAGGAAATAAGTCTTCTGTCATATCCAGAATTACCAACATTCACCTTAAGACGGTTTTGAAAGTAATCACTGTGAACAAGATTTCCCCCAAAGTAAGAATGAAAGCAGCAGAGAAGAGATGCTTTGTGTCAGGAAGAATGCATTAATGTTATTATTGCTCTTGTTCTTTTTTTTTGTACTATTCTTTTCAAAATAAACATACATTGTGTTATGCCAGCACAGTCAAGGGTTCAGTGAGCCTGAGGGAGAGCAGGTGACGGATGAAGAAAAATCAGAGAATAAGCTGGGTCTAGGTGGATCTTCTGTGTCTGGCCACAGAACAGATCCAGACTGTAAGCTGAGACTTTATTTTATAGTCAGAGGTACACAAAGTAATTTACAATGTTCTTGTAAGTTTCACTTCTTTTGGCAGGATTTTCTGCACCTCCCACAGCCCATTAGCTACCCAGGAAAGATCTAGGGAGCAGTCGCAACATTAAGCTTAATTATGCTTAATTGTGCCCTCTACGCTGGGACTTGTTTGTGGCTTTGCCAGCAGGTCAGTCTGAGGCTATATAACTGCTCCCTATACTACATTTCTATGAAAATTGAAACTTTTTTGTGGCCCACATAAACTTAAACCTTGTTTATTTGTCTCATGTTAGCCTTTAGTTTGACATGCTTGGTGTAAGGATCCTCTGGGATAACAATACTCAAGTCATGGGAGTGCCAGAAGAAGAAGAGAGAATGCAATATATTGAAAACCTATTTGAAGAAATAAAGAAAACTTTCTCTGCCTAGTAAAAGAAATAGACTTATAAGTTGAGGAAGCACAGAAAGTCCCAAACAAGTGTAACCTTAAATGGCCCACACCAAGACACATTATAATTAAAGACAAAGAGAAAATCTTAAAAGCAGCAAGAGAAAGGCAGTTATTACCTACAGGGGAGCATCCATATGACTGTCTGCTGATTTCTCAACAGAAACTTTGAAGGCCAGAGGGTGTAGCAAGGACCTAAATGATCTTCAATTCTTTGTTTCTTATTAGTGTATATCAAATATAGTTGTTTAATTTGTCAAATATCTTTTTTCTATATCTATTGTCTTGATCATATATAAATCACCTAAAGCAAACTCAGAAGCAAGCAAAGCTTCCCACTGAAATTGTAGCTTTCCCCACCACTAAAGACCAGTATCAATGATTTCCTGCAGGAATAACTTGATACACCATTTAATCTACAAGAATTTCAAACACAATAGACTGGCAATGCTCAAAGAAGACAATTTCTGGGCAGACTGGCAGCTCATGGATAATAATTTAGTGTTTGGGAATCAACTATTCAAAACATTCCTTAGCATGTAGACCAAGCATATCAAACTCAAAAACACGGGCCAAATAAACAAGTCATGCTGTCTGCGAGATGTGAGTTTGATATGCTTGTTTAATGGAGGATACAAAACCCTACAGTTTGGCATTTCATTACAAGAACAGGAAAACTGCCACATTTCTCACACTGGAAGTAATGGCATAAACTTTATTCCTTAGGTCCTAGTTGACAGAGTATTAATGTTATTAAACTCATTGTTTCCCACATAACTTATGCCTCTATAGTACATGGATCATTAATTATATTGAATTTGGATAACAAGTTAGTCATTACCATTCTATTGTTATCTTTTTACTTTTCCTGCAGTGACAAGGTTACCTTCAACAACTATAAAGATAGAACATTCTATTTTAACCTCAACTGTTAAGGCTGCTAGTTATTCAGGACATATCAACCCTGATATCATTAGGGTCCAAGGGAAAAAGGAATGTTAAGGATAGAAAAATATATTACAACTTTTTCATTCAGCTGACAAGAAACTGAGGCTCAGAGAGAATTCTGTGACTTTCTCAAGGTCACACAGCCAGATAATAACAGAGCCACAGATATAATTCAGGTCCCAAAATCAGCAAACAGAGCTGTTTTCTGAAAATAGTATAAGGCTTCTAGTGTAACCTCCTGTCACTTTAAAGACAAAGTTTTATCTTACTTAACATATGCTAGATAGTGAAATATTTAAAATATCTCAAAAAATTTTACAAAATAAGTTTTAAAAGTGCATGTAGTTCCATACAAAAAAAAAAATAGAAGGCTCTAAGAATCCTAGAAAGTTTTTATTTGTATGGAAATATAAAGAGCTTACCTATTTTATAGATAACCCTAGACAACTTTTAGAATGTATTTTTTCTTGGTTCATGAGTCCTTTATCAATTAAAATTCAAACTTCTATTAATATAAGTTAGCTTTTTTGTTTCAGTTTTAATATTCTGTTATTATTGTTTGTCTTCATTTCTTTCTTTTTTGTTTCTTTTTGGTCTGATAGCTGATGAGATGGAATACAATTAGGTATACTCAGGTAATTTAGATTGTGTGTTTTATTTCCCTGGTCACTAATATATAGCATGAAAATCCATTATTGGATTCTTACATATAAAAAGATATAAGCCCTAGCCGGTTAGACTCAGTGAACATTATATCAGCCTGAGGACTAAAGGGTCCCAGGTTCAATTCTGGCCAAGGGCATATGCCCAAGTGTGCACTCGATCTCTCTCACCCCCCCTCCCAGCAGGGGACATGCAGGAGGCAGACAATCAATGATATTCTCTCATCATTGATGTTTCTATCTTTCCCTTCCTCTATGAAATCAATAAATATATATATATTTTTTTAAAAACATATATACAAAGGAGAAAAACCAAGATGGCAGTATAGGTGAACACCTAAACTGCTGCCTCACACAACAATTTCAAAACTACAACTAAAAGACAGAATGGACATCATCCAGAACCACAGGAAAGCTGGCTGAGTGGAAACTCTACAAATAGAAGGGAAGAGAAAAGCACAATGAGACTCAAAGGAGCTGCAAAAAGCTGAGGTACAGAGAGAGGCACATGGAGAGGATGGGCAGTGGAGTGTTTGGCTGGCTTCCTCTAACAGAAGGGAGACAGAAACTCCCGACTACACTGAACCCTAGTTCTGACTGCACTGAATCACAGTTTCAGGCGAGACTTATATGGGGGGAGTCTGGACTGTCGAAAAAAGAAAGAAGTGCATGGAAACCCAGAGGACCTGAGAGATAGAGGTCTGGAGGTGCACATGTGCAAGTGCATGCAGAGCGGACTGACTGCTGATTGTGATTTCTCTAGCAGGAGGAAGACCGAACCTCTCAATTGTGCTGAACTACACTTCCGACTGCACTAAATCCCAGTTTTGGGCAAGACCCTAAGAACCTATACTCCTATGATCCCCAGAGCACACAGAAACTCAGGAGAGATGCAAAGAGCAGGGGTCTCATAGGACAGGGCTGATGGAAAGCCAAGGCTGTCTGCTTAGCCCTGAGACTCTGCCCCATCCAAGCTAAACCCAGAGGCTTTTGCAATTTTGCAAGTCTTGTCTCATAAGGCTGACTCTAGCACAGAAGTTCTCCTGGCATAGACATAGCTGATCCTCACAACCAAATTGGCTTGGAGGTCAATTCCCCCTAATGATACCAACAACAATTAAGACTTAACAAGGCATACACACAATCCACAAAGGGGGGCAACAAGAGAGTCCACCTCAAGTAACTGGGGAGGCCAATCTACTGGGCCATATAAGACATCTAGCACACAAAGCTACTTTAGCAACTCAGGGAAGCAGTGAAAATGTGGAGACAAAGAAATAGATCACAGACAAAAGAAATGGAGGAAAACAAATGACTAGATATAGAGTTCAAAACCACAGTTATAAGGATTTTCAAGAATTTCCTAGAAAAGATGGATCAATTTAGCAAGACCCAAGAGGAGAGGAAAAAGACCAACTAGTAATTAAACATACACTGACTGAAATAAAAAATATTATACAGGGACCAAGAAGCAAGTCAAAGATTTGAAATACAAAGAAGCAGAAAACACTTAACTGGAAAAGAAAAAAAGAATCCAAAAATGTGAAGATAATGTAAGGATCCTCTGGGACAGCTTCAAGTATACCAACATCAGAGTTATGAGGATGCCAGAAGAAGAGAGAGAGCAAGATACTGAAAATGTATTTGAAGAAATAATGACTTAAAACTTCCCCTACCTGGTGAAAGAAATAGACTTCCAAGTCCAGGAAGTAAATAAAACCCCAAACAAAAGGAATCCAATGAGGACCACACCAAGATACATCATAATTAAAATGCCAAGAGCAAAAGACAAAGAGAGAATATTAAAAGCAGCAAGAGAAAAACAGTTAATTACCTACAAGGGAGCACCCATATGATTGTCAGCTTATTTCTCAACAGAAACTATACAGGCCAGAAAAGAGTGGCAAGAAATATTCAAAGTGATGAATAGCAAGAACCTACAACCAAGATTACTCTACCCAGCAAAGCTATCATTCAGAATTGAAGGTCAGATAAAGAGCTTCACAGATAAGAAAATACTAAAGGAGTTCATCAGCACCAAACCAGTATTATATGAAATGCTGAAAGTACTCTTTAAGAAGAGGAAGAAGAAAAAGATAAAGACAAAAATTAGGAACAACAAATACATACCTATCAACAAGTGAATCTAAAAATCAAGTGAATTAAAAATCCAATGAACAGAATAAACTGGTGAATATAATAGAATCAGGGGCACAGAAAGGGAATAGAATGTCAATTCTCAGAGGGAAAGGAGTGAGAGGGCTGCAGAGAAAGACTGAACAAAAATCGTACACCTGTGGATGAGGACAATTATGGGTAAGGTAAATGCTAAGGGTGGGGTGGGAGCCAGATAGAGGGGAGCTATGTGGGGAAAAAGAGGAACAATTGTAATAATCTGAACAATAAAGTTTTATTAAATTTAAAAAAAGATATAAGAAATTAAACTATAACTTAAAGACAGAATTCTCTTCAATCACAAGAAAGGTATTGGGCATGGTTTCTAATCCTCTAGAAATTCTGGGTTCTTTGAGGCAGTATTAAGATGTTGACACTTCATTGGCATATTCCTAAAAGAGAATATTAAACAAAGAAAGACAATTTAAAAAGGGATACAGTGTGTTACTGCACTGGCCGCATGTCAGAGCAAACTGTGAAGATATATACATATTCCCCTCAGCACATAACACTTCTCTGAAAAGATGCTAAGAAGACCTGAACAGAAATAGGTTCCATTTATTGAACACTTATTAATAAAAGAAGTTAATAGCTATATTGTCTCAAAGGAAATATAGTTCAAGAAGTTTTGAAGTTCACTTATATATTTCCAACATATTTCCCAATGGATAATAATGTTCAGAGAGTTAATAATGATGACATAATAGAAAGCAAACAGACCAATAAAATTCATAAAGAAATCCTTTTTTAATTTTATAAAAGGAAGATTATATGATTGATTTGATATTCAGATAAGGTATCAAGGAAATTACGATTTTTATTTAAACTTCAACTCAGAAAACTTGGGACATGAAATATGTAAGGAAAAATACCACTGAGGAATTTTTAATTGGAACCTTTCTTTTTTTATCTAAAGACTTCTCTTGATTGTAGCAATAAATATTCATAAGCATTAAAAAGCTTAATATTTACTGGGTTGATTTTGTTTTTTAACAAGTGGATATTTTTGGAAGAGTATTTTCCTGGGCTTTCCTCTCTTAAAATATCACTAAACATACTCATCTTCAAAGAAATGGGCCTCTCAAGTATGTTTCTAGTATGTAATCTCTACTCATCACATATCACAGATGACCAGATAATGAAAACACAACAGTTGAGGAATTAGTCTGGAGACATATCTGAGCCAATCTCATTTTCTTCCCTAGGGAATTAGAGCTGGAACACTGAGAAATGCATCCACTGGACTTACCACTAGACTTTCCACATTCACCTGTATTTGGAGCCAGATAGTTTAGTTGGGGAGGATTAGCAAATTAAGTAAAGGAATGCCTGTTCCACCCTGTTCCACTGAGAGAGAAGAATGACTGAGAGGAGTGACTAAGGCAGCTTGCAAAATGTAAGAGATGATAGCAGTGTTGCATCAGATCACACAACTTTCAAAGCTCTGGGACACGTTCTTTATAAGTAGATTAACCATACAATTTGTCCTCTAAGCCAGGTATATTAATTTCTTAGGGCTGCCAAATTACCACAGTCTTGGTAGCTTAATAAAATAGAAATTTATTTCTCACAGTTCTGGAGATCAGAAGTCAAAAATCAGTATGATAGCAGCAACAGTGCCACACTCCCTCTGGAGACTCTAAGAGAATTCTT
>PVJN01052599.1:0-14041 GCA_004026805.1 Lasiurus borealis | reverse complement strand
TCCCCTAAATTTCCATGCACCTCTCCCTTTTCACAGTCCAAACTCCCCCGTATGAGTTTCAGCTGGATCTGGGGTTTAGTGTCATAGGATAAGGGATTCAATGCTGTTGAGAGTCTCCATCTCCCTCCCGCCAGAGAAAGCCAGCCAGGTTCTCCGGTACTCACTCTCCATGCGCATGTCTCTGTACCTCAGCTTTTTGCAGCTCCTCTGGGTCTCTTTGAGCCCCTCTCTTTCTTTCTAGTTGTAGAATTTCCAGTCAGCCAGCTTTCCTGTGGTTCTGGATAATATCCATTTTGCCTTTTAGTTGTTTTGAAATTGTTGTGCGAGGCAGCAGTGTGTTTACATGTGCCGCCATCTTGGATTCTCTCCATTACCTCTATTTTTTTTTTACAACAGCCTTTATTTACTATGAATAAAGATTGAAGATGATATTTTGTTGTGATCCTTGTGAAAGTGAGCTTGGTTAGCGATGTCCTATTTAAAATACAGGTCTGCATTTCTTACATTTTCTATTTTTCAAAGAACTTACTGTAGCAGAACTGAAAAAGGGACAGCAAATGACTTGACTTGCACACCCATCATCCTGACTCTTCTCATTTGTTGTATTGGGCATACATTTTCCAGGTATTCTTTGATAGTCTTTCTTTGAAGCACGTCTTTCATGTTTATTCTCTGTACTCTTCGCAGCTGTGTACAGCTAATAACGCTAATCAAAACACTGTACTTTCCATGCACCAGCCTTGAGCCTTCTGATTTTTGAAATATTTTTGTTGTGCCACCTTCACAGTATTTGGGATCAGTTTTATATTTTTTTATTAACTGGATTGTTTTTGCTTCTACCTCCTTTCTTTCTCATTAGTGTTTGGTGTATGTGCAGCTGCCTTTCATGGAAGACTTGCGGCAATACATGTTTTCATCATTGAAAAATAATAAGAAATACACTCCCACGGGTGAGTTTATTTCCATTTTGCTCACTAATTGGCTCTAAACACAAACTGTTCTTGGGAAACCACCTGTCTGCAGTCATTGGCTGGGGCCAAGGTTTCACAGGATGGAATTAGTTAGGTCCAAGTCGCATCATACACAGTAATGAAGGTGATTTATCATGTGTTTTTCCAGTAATAAGGATAGGTTTGTCCTGGACTCTCCAAACACTCTCTAGGTTCCCCCTTCTGACTTAGGAATTTTATCTAGGAAACAACTTGTGAGAAATAGATGTACATTCTCTAGTTGTGAGCAGGTTTGCCCTTTACAGAAGTGAGTTCACATATAGTATTAAACCTGGGACTTTAGTGTCATACATAAAATAAGTTATAACTTTGACTTGAAGAGTGGTAGTGCCGGAAGTTACCTTTTCTCTTTGCCCTTTCTTTGTAGTTTCATGGTAACAGTTTAAGTCTCACTGTTCCTCATTTCCAGGAGTTACTTTGAGTTTGGCGTGGAAAGGCCATTATTAAGCATCTGGCTGCAAATGTCAGGGGCTACACAGAATGAGTCTCACAGATGCAGATCCTGTCTTCCAGAGAGCTCACGGTTTAAGACAGTTGTAACAAAATATAGTAGTGGGCCAGATGTAGAGAACATACCACAAAGAACACAAAATGACAAGTAGATATCTTAATTTACAAGTTTTTCTCTGTGTCAGTGTAGGATTAGGGAAAGTAGGTGACTCTCAAAGCTGGTTTCTCTGTATGTTTCTTTGGTTAGACCGTTTGGGAAAAGTGTGCAGTGGGAAAGCCGAGAAACAAATTGGCTTCTGGGGCTTTCCCTTCTTTTAGAAATGAGTCCCTCTGCATCATGGGAGAGCCAGGCAAGGACTTCAACATGCAGAAGCTGTCCATGTGTTAGAGTAGTCTATCCCTACCTCTTAATAATCCCAAACTTTAAATGAGGAGGACATTTTAAAAAGTGAACTTCGTTGAGAAATTACAGACATACACCATTCACTCAGGACCGAAAACATTAAATATCTCTCGACCTGTTGATTTATTTTCTGTGAGCTGACATTTTTGTTTGCATTTTCTCCACTGGAAAAATGTATTATTAAAACTGTTTGGCATATTTCCCAAGGAGACATTTATGTAGGGGTGTGCAGTGCTAGAGTGATCTGGCCTTTTACAGCCTGATAGCTTGTAATGGTAAATGAAAATCACTGCATGTTCATCCACAGATACCACGTACTATGTTGCTTACATAGTCAGCTTACGATGGTGATGGCTGTGCCAGTGCCTGAAGTCCCCTAGAAAGTCCAAAAATGGCATAGGAAGGTTTTATGATAATATCTGCATGCTCTTTCCTTGTGTAGTAGCTGTTCAAAAGAGAAATTTGTAGCAGTGACGAGCAGAAGCGTAATGGGTGTTGCAGGAACCGCTTACTCTTTTCTACCTTTTGTCTAGTGACTATGGATGATCCAAAATTAGCACCTCAGCTTTTAGGAACTGAACTGCTGTATGAATCAGCAGCATGAAAGTGACACAAGGTGATTTAAGAAGAGGCATTTTTGAGAGAGTTGCCTTTCATCCACATTGACTTGGGACATGTCATTTTTTTGTTGACTAGGTCCATTTTTATTGAGGAGCATTGCCTTCTTTTAGGTTTTAGAAAAGTGGTAAAGGTGCTCTTGAGGATCTTTAGAGTTTGAATAAGGCTTGAACACAAGTATGCATATGTGCAGAGTGTGCTTAGTGCCATGAGGTTTGTGAGAGGAAAAAGGGCTCTTTCTGTCTTGGGTGGGGGGTGTGTGTGTGTGAAGGAATCTGCTCACTCTGCTCCAATGTTTTCTTCCTGTTAAACTGTGATACAAGTTATATTAAAACCTTATAAAGTTAATGCTTTTTTCTTTTCTTTTTAAAAACACTTATATTGATTTTTAGAGAGGAAGAGAGAGTAATACCAATGTGAGAGGGAAACATGAGTTGGCTGCCTCCCACACACCCCCTACTGGAGATTGAACCCACAAGCTGGGCATGTGCGGGAATAGAGCCGGCAACCTTTTAATGCATGGGACCATACCCAATCAACCGAGCAACACTGCCCAGGGCTTTTAAAATGTTTTTCTCCTTTAATTACTAATTTCTTTTTAATATTAATTCATTGAATTCTGAATATTTTGAATTGCCATATACAGGTTGGGTTTTGTGTGGCTGTGGTCTGTGGTTTGTGTGACATTCCACTGGCACAAAGTCTTTTGCTTTATTTTATTTTTTTTAAATATGTTTTTATTGATTTTAGAGGAAGGCAGGGAGAAGGAGAAACATTGAAGAGAGAGAAACATCAATCAGCTGCCTCCTGCATACCTTCTGCTGGGGATGGAGCCCAAAAACTGGGCATATGCCCTGACAGCAGTCTCTTGGTGCATGTGATAATGTTCAACTAACTAAGCCACATGGGCCAGGGGCTAAATTCTCTTGCTTTTGATATGATTTCCATTGTCAAAACTTCATGGAATGGTAGAACTGGGAAGGACCTAAGAGACCAGTTATTCTAAATAGCTCATTTTTACATAGAAGAAAACCAAGACCAAGGTAAATGATTTGCATAACCAGAGACTATATTTGGCAGAGCCAGGGCTGTGTAACCTGCCAGTATTGCTATGAATAGCTATGAGTGGAAAGCATTTGTTTTAGTGGAAAACAATAGAGTTAGTCTATTTTTCTTTCTGCTTCTTCATTTATCCTTGTTTTAGAGTCACAGTTAAGTGCTGTCGATGCTCTAATTGACTCCATGAGCTTGGTCAAGAAAGACGAAGAGGGGGACACCATTGAAGACTTATTTCCAACCACCAAAATCCCAAATCCTCAATTTCAGAGGTTATTTCAGGTGAGACAGGAAAGATGAATCAATCATACTTTTTTTTTAAATGAAAGAGAATTGAGTGAAAAATTAGTATAATTGACCAGTCACTAGCAAATGTTTTTAGTCCCCTCAGTTGCTCTATATGTTTAAAGGAAGAAAGTCACTTTCTTTCTACTAAAAGAGAAAATACTCTGAACTTTTGGAAAGAAAGAAGCCAAGTTAAGATGCTTTTCATTTCTTTCTGGAGAAAGGCTGTTGTTTTTTTCAGGAAGGCTTAATAAAAAGCAGATTTTCCTTTTATGTGTTTTCCAGTCTTCTTTTTTAAAATATCCATATAGTAGAGTTTTAATGGCTTGTATAATAATCTCTCTTAGGGAAGAAGTGTTTCAGTGCCACATTTGTCAAAAATTCATAAAGGTCAGATAAGAGGTTATAGTATGAAACTATTAAAGAATAACTAAAATACAAGGAAATATGAATTTGTGAATCTTGGGCTAAAGGATTTGGGAGGTGTAGATTGGATTAAGGGAAACGGGAGTTGAAAAGAGAGCTGACTTATGCTGAGCAAGGGGAGGCATAGGCCAGGGTGGAAGGGAAGGAGTATTCCAGTCCTGGATTAACTCAGTGACAGCAGAATATAGGCTTTTCTGAACCCACAAAACTGAGAATGATCATATGCAGCTTTTTCAGGCAAACTCTTTCTCACAGAGCAGTGGAGGGCCTGTTTTTGGGGTGGGGGCTGTGGATGGAGAGACCCTCGACTCCCTCTTAACTCACTTCTTAAAGCATCCTTAACTAGCCCAGGTCCATATTGGGGGCCCACTGTAATTTTGAGGGATCTTCTACACAAGAGAAAGTGCCCTTTTTTTTTTTAATGTTTATAATTCCTTTAAATAATGAGGGGAGGGGGAAGTCGGGGAAGAAACAACTTTTGTTCTAAAATTAGAAATATAAAGGTTAACCTGTAAGGCCTGACTCAGTGAATGCTTTAGTAGTCTAAGTGAAATCAAGCATAAATTCTTCAATGTTTTTGACAACTGGACGTCAGATGCCCTTTGCCATTTACATGCATTTTAAAATCCTTATACTTTCCCCACAGTGTCTGCTGCACAGAGCCCTCCATCCTCAGGAGCCTCTGCCCCCAGTTCAGCAGCATGTTCTAAATATGCTGGATCCCCCTGCTGAGGTGACAGCTAACTGTGAGATTCCTCTCTCCAAAATAAAGACCCTATTCCCTCTGACTGAAGCCATCAAGAAAAAGGATCAACTGACTGCTCAGGACATTTTCCAAGTCAAGTAAGTAATGCTGTGGTTGCATTTCACATTAGACAACGTAAGATTGGTGGTAGTCATAGACTGGGGCTCCAGGACTAATGGTTGATTGTGGGAGGAAGAAACTTTTGGTTATTTGACCCTTGTCTTAAAAATATTGGTTTCTCATCTGTGCATTGCAGGTCTATTTTATTTTTGTTATTCACCTGGAATGGAGAGCTACCTTCTGTACCGTTGGCTTTTTAATCAGCATCAAATTCTTGCTTAACACACACACACACACACGTATATGTATATGAAGGCTAAACAGTTTTGATTATCTAATACTAAATGTTACCATTTTCTAAAGTAGGGTAGAGAGGAGAGGGGTGAAGGTTATAAGGTGTTTTGTTTGGGAGTTTAGGTATCAGGAGAATGTCAGTGAGATTTTTGGAGGAAAAGTGGGGAGGGGAATGAAAAACCCTGGCCCTGTGTCAGTGATGCACTTGGTTATAGCATCGGTGAGGTGTTTGCATTGTAAGGCTAGCAAAATGCTTTTCATATAATTCTCAAGTCAATCAAGCTTTCAGGAAGCTATTGAGTTTTTTCTTCCCTCCAAAAATTCTCTTCAGAATCTGTACCAATTTCCATCCAAAACAAAACAGAAAGAAACCATAAGAAATTATTTTTTATTATCCAGAATCATTTGGGTATATAACATTGATATTTTTTTTTTACCAGTTTTATGTTTGATTATTGGTGACTTTTTCTCCCAAATCAGAACGATCTGTTCATTTATTTAGATTGGATTCTGTGATCTATGTTTAGGCCACATTTTTTTTTTTTCTTCCTTCCCACAGCTGTATCTTTATTGACAAGTAAAGCTTATTTGTACATACCCCATTGGAAGAATACTGAGTAATTTCCAAAAACCTTGCTAATTTAATGAATTATCTTCCAAGTTGAATAGAAAGCTTTATGCTTCCCGTGGCTTTTTAGAGATTACTACCCGCGGCTTTGTTAGAATTGAAAAAGAAATAATCATCATGGGAATGATAGATTCTATCACGTGCTCTCCTGATATATTCTGGAGAGTTTTTTGTTTCTCTTCAGCCTGTCACGCATTCTTTTACATAGAAAGGCTGTCACTGGAAGTTTACTTTCTCTCTGCTGGCCTCCTCAACCTATATCCCTCGCGATTAGTACTTTAGAACAATTTAATGAAATTTGAAGTTCTTTTCTTCCTATGGCAGCCTTGCTTTGGCCTCACTGCAGTCATTAGCTATTCTCTGTCTGTGTTAAGGCTCCAGTTCCTAATCCTGATTACCTCCTACTGTTGTGGGAAAGAAAGGGATCATTTCCCCTCCCCCCCTTGATTAAAATGTATATTAGTTGACTTTAAAAACAAACAAACAAACAAAAATGAGACGCTGTTGTTCTGTGATTTGGTCCCTGCTGTGATGACACCTTCAGCTCTAATCCTAACCCTCATTCTTTCTGGAAGCTCGAGTGTCTCCTGGGGCCTGAGAATTATCTCGCTCGCACACACCCACTCTCACTCCCATTTTCTACCTTTCTTCAGAAATCTTTGTTTTTAAGAACTGCAGAAATGATGCATTTAACAAATATTTATTGATTACTTTATTAATAAGAAAGATTCAGCCCCTTCTGCAAGGTTCTTGAAATCCTTAATTTTTATGGTAAGGTACCCATCAGCTTTGGAGGTGGTCTTCCCAAAGAGAAGAAAATTGCTAAAAACTAATTATACTTTTGTGTATATTCAGTATCTCTGTACACAGGGTCCATATTTCCTGTGTAGGGGCAAGGGGCAAAGACTGGAGAGTGAGCAGATATCAGTTCAGGAAGTGTCAGAGGCCAATACAAAGAGCCCTGAACTGGAAATCACAAGTCTTCAGTGCAACTTTGAACTCTATGTGATTTTGGTTAAATAATTGTACCTTTATGAGGGTGTCTCCATCTAAAAACAGTATCATCTCAAGAGATACTGTAATAACATCTCTTAAATTAATATTTAATTCAATAAGCAATTTGAACTATTTAGAAGGGAAAGCAGTAGTCAAAACCCAAAGTAATAATAGTATCATACTGTTCCAAGTTAATCCTTTCACCTGTGTCCTGAGGTATCTTCTCCTGTCTCATCTGGTACTTTAATCCAATACTAATTTCTTCCTTCTTTCTGTCTTTTAAGCTTCTCCCTTTGTACCAGCTCCTTTCCCTCACATTAACACTGTATTTCTTTCCTTTGTAACAAAATAAATCTCTCGCTTCTCCCTCTACTTACTACCTATCATGTTCTTTCCTTCCATAAGCCAGGCTAATTGGAAGAATAGTCTACACTGATTCTTTATTGGGCATTCATTGTCTCGGGTTCCTGCCCCCACTGCCTCCCTGAAACTGCTCTTTCAAAAGACACCCACTGCTTACATGTACTTCAGCTTGGCAGCCCTTTCTTCACCTCTTAGTAGCACTTGACATTGTCAGTTATTCTTTGCCTCTTGGAACTCATATATCTTCTTTAACTTCAGATTCTCCAGGTGTTTCTGTCTAAATCTTTGACAGCTCCTGCTTCGATCCTTCTGGGGGCTGCTTTCTTTCCCCACCAACCTTAAATGTGGATGTTCTATAGGACTCTTCCTGACACTTATTGGACACAGGTATGTGTTGAATGCTTTGCTTGACATATTATTACCTTTTTTTAGATCCTTTGGGCCATCCTCTGAAGTAGGTTCTCTTATAATCCCCATCTCAAAGCTGGGGATACTGAAGCTTAGAGAAGACAAGAACCTTGCCCAGGATCACAGCTGACTACATGTTGGAGTGAGGATTTAAATGCAGGCAGTCCAGCTCCAAAGCTTGCACTCTCACCCATTGTGCCACGTTGCCTTGACAATGCATGTTCTAGGACCTTTGATTATTTCCATGCACATCTTCAAAAACTACCAAGTATCTGTACATTTTGACATATTTCCAGCCTATCCACTGTATCTTAAATGTCTGTCATTACTTCAACTTGAATGTGTCCCGCGATGATTTCATCATCTTTTTTCTTCCATGTTTCTTTTAAACCCCAATTCATGCTATTTTTTTATTCTCTATTTTAGTGAATGACATCTGTTTTCCAGGAAGTCATCACTTTTGCACTTTGAATATCTAGTTGGTTTACCAAGATGTATTAGATTTACCTCAAACCCACTCTTTTCACTTCGGGTTAATATAGTGGCTAATAGCATTGATTTTGGAATTGGATACATTTGGATCAGACCCAAGCATTTCCCTTTAACAGTGGTTAAAATTGTCAAGTGGCTCTGTGTCAAGTGGCCAGAACAGACACCGGCCTTCCAGGAGGCTGCATAGGAGAGTGGTTACTAAGAGTTGAGGACTAGTTGTGGAGCCTTTACTAATTGTGCTTTAGATAAGGTCAGGACCTTTTGAACCTTGGTTTGCTCATTTGTAAAAGAAAATAATAATAACTAACAGGGCTGTTGTGAAGTTTTACTGAAATACTTTAAATACACTTAGCATAATGACTAGTACATGGGAAGCATTTTATTTTTTTTATTTTTCTATTTTTTATTTTTTCCTTATCCCCCCATTGCCCTCCCATCTCACCCCCCTACTCACCTCCCTGGTATCTGTGTCCATTGGTTAGGCTTATATGCATGCTTACAAGTCCTTTGGTTGATCTCTCCCCCTTACCCCTCAGCTCCCCTATCTTCCCTCTGAGGTTTTATGGTCTGATCGATGCTTCTCTATTTCTGGATCTGTTTTTGTTCATCAGTTTATGTTGTTCATTATATTCCACAAATGAGTGAGATCATGTGATATTTATCTTTCTCTGACTGGCTTTTTTTGCTTAGCATAATGCTCTCCGGTTCCATCCCTGCTGTTACAAACGGTAAGAATGCCTTATTTTTTACCACAGCATAGTATTCCATTGTGTAGATACACCACAGTTTTTTAATCCACTCATCTGCTGATGGGCACTTAGGCTGGTCCCAAATCTTAGCTATGATAAATTGTGTAGCTATGAAAATAGGGGTGCATATATCCTTTCTGATTGGTGTTTCTTGTTTCTTAGGATACATTCCTAGAAGTAGGATCACTGGGTCAAATGGGAGTTCCATTTTTAGTTTTTTGAGGAAACTCCATACTGTTCTCTACAGTAGCTGTACCAGTCTGCATTCCCACCAGTGGTGCACAAGGTTTCCTTTTTCTCCGCATCCTCACCAGCACTTGTCATTTGTTGATTTGTTGATGATAACCTGTCTAACAGATGTGAGATGGTACTGCATTGTCATTTTGATTTTCATCTCTTGGATGATTATTGACTTTGAGCATGTTTTCATATGTATCTTGGCCTTCCTTATGTCCTCTTTTGAAAAATATCTGTTTAGATCTGTTGTTCACTTTTTGATTGGGTTGTTTATCATTTTTTTGGTTAAGTTATATGAGTTCCCTGTAAATGTTGGAGATTAAACCCTTATCGGTGATAACACTGGCAAATATGTTCTCCCATGCAGTGGGCTTTCTTGTTTTGTTGATGGGTTCTTTTGCTATACAGAAGCTTTTTAAAAAATATATATATTTTATTGATTTTTTACAGAGAGGAAGGGAGAGAGATAGAAAGTCAGAAACATCGATGAGAGAGAGACATCTACCAGCCGCCTCCTGCACACCCCCCTCTGGGGATGCGCCTGCAACCAAGGTACATGCCCCTGACCGGAATCGAACCTGGGACCTTTCAGTCCGCAGGCCGACGCTCTATCCACTGAGCCAAACCGGTCTCGGCTACAGAAGCTTTTTATTTTGATGTAGTCCCACTTCTTTATTTTCTCTTTAGTTTCCATTGTCCTAGGAGCCATATCAATGAATATATTGCTTTGGCTTATGTCTGAGATTTTGCTGCCTGTGGATGCCTCTAATATTTTTATGGTTTCCTGTCTTAATGTTTAAGTCCTTTATTAATTTTGAGTTTATGTTTGTTTATGATATAAGTTGGTGGTCTAGTTTTATTTTTTTGCATGTATCTTCCAATTTTCCCAACACCATTTATTGAAGAGGCTGTCTTGACTCCATTGTATATTCTTGCCTCTTTTGTCAAATATTAATTTAGCATAGTGGTTTGGGTTGATTTCTGGGTTCTCCATTCTATTCCTTTGGTCTATATGTCTATAATGTGCCAGTACCAGACAGTTTTGAGAAAAGTGGCTTTTGTAATACAGCTTGATATCTAGTATTGAGATCCCTCCCACATGTTCTTCTTTCTCAGGATTGCTTCCGCTATTCGGGGTCTTTTTTTTTATTCCAGATGAATTTTTGAAGAGTTCATTCTAGGTCTGTGAAATATGCTGTTGGTATTTTAATGGGGAGTGCATTAAATATATAGGTCGTTTTGGGTAGTATGGACTTTTTAATAATGGTGATTCTACCAATCCATGAACATGGTATGTTCTTTTATTTATGTCTTCTGCTATCTGTTTTTACAGTGTCCTGTAGTTTTCTGAGTTGAGGTCTTTTACCTCCTTAGTTAAGTTTATTCCTAAGTATCTTAATTTTTTGGTGTGATGGGATTTTTTTAATCTCTCTTTTTGTAAGTTCACTATTGGTGTATAAAAATGCCAGAGATTTCTTGGCATTAATTTTGTATCCTGCTACATTACCAAATTCATTTATTAAGTCTAATAATTTTTTGATGGCATCTTTAGGGTTTTCAAGGTACAGTATCATGTCATCTGTAAATATGACAGTTCTATGTCTCCTTTTCTAATTGGATACCTTTTATTTCTTCTTGTCTAATTGCTATGGCTAGCACTTCCAGTACTATGTGGAATAGGAATAGTGAAAGTGGGCATCCCTGTCTTATTCCTGTTCTTAGGTAAAATGGTTTAGTTTTTGCCCATTGAGTATGATGTTGGCTGTAGGTTTTTCATATAAGGCTTTTATTATGTTGAGGTATGATTCCTTCATTCCCATTTTGCTGAGGGTTTTTATCAAGAAAGGGTGTTAGATTTTGTTAAATGCTTTTTCTGCATCAGTTGATATGACTATGTGATTTTTATCTCTCAATTTGTTTATGTGATGTATCATGTTTATTGATTTACAGATATTGTACCATCCTTGCATCCCTGGGATAAATCCTACTTGGTCATGGTGTATGATCTTTCTGATGTACTGCTGGATCCGATTTGCTAGAACTTTGTTTAGGATTTTGACATCTTTGTCCATGAGGGATATTGGCCTATAATTCTCTTTAATTGTGTTGTCTTTATCTGGTTTTGGTATTAGAGTAATCCTGGCTTGATAGAATGAGTTTGGAATTGTTCCTTCCTCTTGAGTTTTTTGGAATAGTCTGAGGAGGATAGGTTTTAGTTCTTCTTTGAATGTTTGGTAAAACTTTGTGTGAGGCCATCTGGCCCTGGGCTTTTGTTTGCTGGAAGCTTTTTGATGACTGCTTTAATTTCCTCCAAAGTTATTGGCCTATTGAGATTTTTAGATTCTTCCCGATTGAGTTTTGGAAGTTTGTGTTTTTCTAGGAGTATGTTCATTTCCTCTAGGTTGTCTCGTTTGTTGGAATAGAGTTGTTCATAGTATTTTTTTTTTAACAATCCTTTGTATTTCTGTGGGTTCTGTTGTTATTTCACTTTTCATTTCTGATTTTGTATATTTGGGTCCTCTCTCTTTGCTTCTTGGTGGGCCTGGCTAGAAGTTCATCAATCTTGTTTGTTTATCCTTTCAAAGAACCAGCTCTTGGTGTCACTGTATTTTGTAGTTCCTTTTTTTTTTTTTTTTTTTGTCTCTGTCATTTATTTCTGCTCAGATCTTTGTTATCTCCTTTCTGCTCACCCTGGGCTTTTCTTGTTGCTCTCTTTGTAATGTTTAAGTTGTAGAGTTTGATGATTTATTACCATTTTTCTTGTTTTTGTGAGGTAGAGTTATAAACTTCCTGTCAAGACTGCTTTCACTGTGTCCCAGATTTTGGATTGTTGTGTTTTCATTGTCATTCGTTTCCAGGATGTTGTTAATTTCTTCTTTGATCTCATTGGTAATCCAATCATTGTTTAATAGCATGCTATTCAGATTCCAAGTGTTTGAATTTTTTTGGTTGTTTTTTATTGTAGTTTATTTCTAATATTTTGCCATTGTGGTCTGAGAAGATGCTTGATATGATTTCAATCTTCTTGAATTTGGAGAGGCTTTGCCTGTGACCCAATATGTGGTCTGTCTTTGAAAATGTCCCATGTGCTCTTGAGAAGAATGTATATTCCATGGCTTTGGGATGAAATGTTCTGAAGATGTCAATTCAGTCCATCTGATTTAGTGAGTCAGTTAGGATTACTGTTTCTTTGCTGTATATTCCATGGCTTTGGGATGAAATGTTCTGAAGATGTCAATTCAGTCCATCTGATTTAGTGAGTCAGTTAGGATTACTGTTTCTTTGCTGATTTTTTGTCTAGAGGTTTCATCCAGTGATGTCAGTGGGATATTAAAGTCCCCTACTGTAATTGTACTGTTGTTGATCTCTCCCTTGATATCTTCCAGAAGTTTTTTTTATGTATTTGGGTGCTCCTGCATTGGGTGCATATCTGTTTACCAGGGTTATAATCCTCTTGTATTGATCCCTTTAGTATTATGAAGTGGCCTTCCTTATCTCTTGTTATGGCCTTCACTTTGAGGTCTATTTTGTCAGATAATAGTATTGCTCACGGTAAGCATTTTAAAAAGCTTAAGTCTTAATATCATCACCCACTGCCATTTTTACCTGGGCCTCAGTTTAGTCTGTTTTCCGGAGATAACCCCTTAACTGATTTCCCTCATTCCAGTCTTATCCCTTTCTAGTCCATTCTGCTACCTGAGTAGTTGGTTGGTTGGTTCTTAACATTTATCTCTATTGTTGAAAGTATTACAGGTGTCCCCCTTTTTTTCCTCATTGACCCCCACTACCCCATACCCAACTCCTCCTTCTAGGCCTTCACCCTGCTATTATCTGTGTCCATGGGTTATGCATATAAGCATACAAGTTCTTTGATTAATCTCTCCCCATCCCCCCCTCTACCTTCCCTCTGAGATTATCAATCTGTTCCATGCCTCTGTGTCTTTGGATCTATTTTGTTCATCAGTTTCATATCCTTTTAATAGTAGTAAAGATGTAACCAGAATTTCCTTTGCTGTAGTCATTGACATTACTTTCCCACTCTAAAATACAGGTGATACTAAAATTTGCTGAGATGGGAATCTGAGTGGTTTTTAAAGAAACAAATCTGATCACATTACCCCCTTGTTAAAATTCTTTAATGTAAGGATTCTTAATATTGTGTGTATATGCACATGTATGTGTAATGGATCCTTTTAATAATCTGCTAAAAAAAACAAAAACTTTTGACCCCTCTGCCCAGAAACATACTAACATACTAAGTTTTACATATATTTTCAGGGCATTCACACATTACTTGATACCATCCTTTGACCCCTGATTAAAAACTTTTGCTTTAATGGCTTTTCAATACTTTCAGCTTAAGAACAAACTGTTATATAAATGAGAAAATGCAAATAGGCAGAAAAAAAAGAAGTATTTATCCATAATCCAGCTACCTAGAGAAACGATGCATTTCTTTTTTTTTTTTATTAAATCTTTATTATTCAGATTATTACATTTGTTTCTCTTTTTTCCCCTCCATAGCACCCCTCCACCCAGCTCCCACCCTCCCTCTGCCCTTAGCTCTCTCCCATTGATCTCCTCCATAGGTGTATGATTTTTGTCCAGTCTCTCCCTGTATGCCCTTCACCCCTTTCCCCTAAGAATTAACAGTCCACTCCCTTTCTGTGCTCCTGATTCTATTATATTCACCAGTTTATTCTGTTGATCAAATTTTTAATTCACTTAATTTTTAGATTCACTTGTTGATAGCTATGTATTTGTTCATAATTTTTTGTCTTTTACCTCTTTCTTCTTCCTCTTCTAGAAGAGTACCCTTCA
>PVJN01052598.1:0-14043 GCA_004026805.1 Lasiurus borealis | reverse complement strand
GAAGTAACAATTAACATCACAGAAATGTAAAGGGTTGCAAGAAAATATTATGAACAACTATATGCCAATAAATTGGATAACTTGGGAGAAATGGATAAATTCCTAGAAACTTACAATCTTCCAAAACTAAATCAGGAATAATGAGAAAACCTGAGTAGGGTACTGGCATAAAAATAAGCATATAGTCAGTGGAACAAAATAGAGTCCAGAAATTAACCCACACTTTATGGTCAATTAATATTTTACAAAGAAGGTGAGAGCATACAGTGGAGTAAAGACAATCTCTTCAATAAATGGTGTTGGAAATTGTACAGATACATGCAAAAAATGAAACTAGACCATACACTTATACTATACAACAAGAATAAACTCAAAATAGATAAAAGACTTAAATGTAAGTTTTGAAACCATAGAAATCCTAGAAGACATATGCAGTAAAATCTCAGACATCTCTCGTAGCAAAAATTTTGCCAGTATATCTCTTAGGGCAATGGAAACAAAGGGAATAATAATAAAGAAATGGGACTACATAAAACTTAAAAGATTTTGTAAAGCAAAAAAAAAAAAATCACCAAAATGAAAAGGGAACAACCCACTTTGTGGGAAAATATATTTGCCAATTATTCATCTGATAAGGGGTTAATTTTAAAAATATGCAAATATCTTATATAACTCAACATCAGGAAGACAAAAAATCCAACCAAAAAAAAAAAAAATGGGCAATGGACCTGAATAGATACTTCTCCAAAAAGGTCATGCAGATGACCAATAGACTTGAAAAAATGCTAACATCACTAATCATCAGAGATGCAAATTTAAACTACAACAAGGTACCAACACCTCACACCTGCCAGAATGGCTACATTAATAAATCAACAAATAATAAATGCTGGCTAGGATATTTAGAAGAAGAACCCTTGTGTGCTGATGGTGGGTATCCAGAGTGGTGCAGCCAATGTGGAAAACAGTATGGAGTTTCCTCAAATAATTTAAAATGGAACTGTTTTTTTTTGACTCAGTGATCCCACTTCTAGAAATATGTCCTGAGAATCCCAAAACCCCAATCAGAAAAAAAAAATGAAAGTTCCCTATGTTAGTAGCAGTGTTATTGACAATAGTCAAGATATGGAAATAGCTCAAGTATCCATTAGTAGATGAGTAGATAATAAAAGCTGTAGTATATTTACTCAATGGCATACTATAGGGCTATCACAAAGAAGAAAATCTTGCCCAATTGGCATGGCTCATTGGTTGAGCGTCAACCTATGAACCAGGAAATCATGATTTGATTCCCAGTCAAAGCATACTAGTATGTCCAGGTTGAAGGCTGGATCCCCAGTGTAGGGCATGCAGGAGGCAGCCAATTAATAATTCTCCCTAATCATTGATGTTTTTATCTCTCCCTCTCCCTTCTTCTCTGAAATTAATAAAGATATAAATTTTTAAAAGTAAATCTTATCTTTTGTGACAAATCATGGATAGAGATGAAGATTATTTTGCTAAGTGAAATAAGCCAGAAGGAGAAAGAAAAATACCAGATGATCTCATTTATATGTGGTATCTAATGAACAAAATAAACTGGTGAATGAAATAGAAACATTAATATGGATACATGGAATAGACTGACAGCTGTCAGAGGGAAAGAAGAGGGGGGACTGGATAAAATAAGGTGAAGAGATTAGAACATTTATGCATAACTCATGGACACAGAGAACAATGTGGTGATAGCCAGAAGAAAAGAGGGGTGGGGACCAGGAGAAGGTGGGCAACGAGGTAAATGGAGATGGAAAAGACTTTGCTTGGTTTAATAGATGCACAATGCATTGTGAAAATGATGTTTTATTGAGTTGTACACTTGAAACATGTATGGTTTTGCAAACCAATTACATCCCAATAATTTCAATTAAAAATAAATAAAATAAAGTATTTTAAATAATAAAATTTGTATAGAAATACTAAGAAATTATTGTAATTTAAAGTTTTGTTTTGTATTGTTTGTGTTTGTTTTGTTTATTGTTGTTTTTTTAAATCATATCTTTATTATTCAGATTATTACATTTGTTTCTCTTTTTTCCCCTCCATAGCTCCCCTTCACCCAACTCCCACCCTTCCCTCTGCACTTACCTCCCTCCCATTGACCTCATCCATATGTGTATGATTTTTGTCCAGTCTCTCCCTGTACACCCCTCACCCCTTTCCCTCTGAGAATTATCAGTCCACTCCCTTTCTGTGCTCCTGATTCTAGTATATTCACCAGTTTATTCTGTTGATCAAATTTTTAATTCACTTAATTTTTAGATTCACTTGTTGATAGATATGTATTTGTTGTTCATAATTTTTTGGCTTTTACCTTTTTCTCCTTCCTCTTCTAAAAGAGTACCTTTCAGCATTTCATGTAATACTGGTTTGGAGTTGCTGAACTCCTTTAGCTTTTTCTTCTCTGTGAAGCTCTTTATCTGCCCTTCAATTCTGAATGATAGCTTTGCTGGATAGAGTATTCTTGGTTGTAGGTTCTTGCTATTCATCACGTTGAATATTTCTTGCCACTCCCTTCTGGCCTGCATCGTTTCTGTTGAGAAATCAGCTGACAGTCGTATGGGTGCCCCCTTGTAGGTAATGAACTGTTTTTCTCTTGCTGCTTTTAATATTCTCTCTTTGTCTTTTGCTCTTGGTATTTTAATTATGATGTGTCTTGGTGTAGTCCTCTTTGGATTCCTTTTATATGGGGTTCTGTGTGCTTCCTGGACTTGTAAGTCTGTTTCTTTTACCAGATGTGGGAAGTTTTCAGTCATTATTTCTTTAAATAGGTTTTCAGTATCTTGCTCTTTCTCTTCTTCTGGCACCACCACAATTCTGATGTTGGTACACTTGAAGCTGTCCCAGAGGCTCCTTACATTATCTTCACATTTTTGGATTCTTTTCTCTTCTTGCTTTACCAGTTAAGTGTTTTCTGCTTTTTTATATTTCAAAATTTTTACTTGGTTCTTGCCTTTTTCTAGTCTGCTGTTAGGACAGTATAATATTTTTTATTTCAGTCAGTGTATGTTTAATTTCTATTTGGTCCTTTTTCATCTCTAGTTGGACCTTTTCGATCTCTAGTTGAATCCTTTGCATCTTTAGTTTGTCCTTTTTCATCTCCTCTTGGCTCTCACTAACTTTATCCAACTTTTCTAGGATATTCTTGAATAAGGGTTTGAACTCTATATCCAGTCCTTTGTTTTCCTCCATTTCTTTTGTTTGTGATCCCGTCCCTTGTCTCGGTATTTTCACTATGCTGGGAGAACTTCTGTGTTGAATTCAGCCTTATGATACCAGACTTGCAAAACTGCAGATGCCTTTCTGTTGAGCTTGGGATGGGTGGAGTCTCAGGGCTTAAGGGACTGCCTTGCCTTCCAGTTGTCCCTGCCCGCCATGGCCCCTGAGTCTCATGTGACTGGGTAATTGCTGGAGCAGTCCTTGTGCGCACATACAGTGCCTCTAGACCACTGCCTTTCCAGCTCCCCTGCACTCCAGGACCACATGAGTCTAGATCCTCAGGGTTTCACCCAAAACAGGGGCTTAGTGGAGTCAGAAGTGGCACAGTTGGGAGGGTCTCTCTCCCACCCACTCACGAAAGCCAGTGGCACAGTAAGCAGTCTGTCCTCTGCACAGTGCTGTGCGTAACAGCAGACCTCTGATCTTTTGCAACTCCCCTAAATTTCCTTGCACCTCTCCCTTTTCACAGTCCAGACTCCCCCAAAATGAGTTTCGGCTGGATCTGGGGTTTAGTGTTGTAGGATGAGGGGTTTTAGTGCCTTTGAGAGTCTCTGTCTCCCTCCAGCCAGAGAAAACCAGCCAGGTACTCCTGCACCCGCTCTCTCCACGTGCGCCTCTCTGTACCTCAGCTTTTTGTAGCTCCTCTGGGTCCCCGTGAGCCCCTCTCTTTCCCTCTATTATAGAATTTCCACTCAGACAGCTTTCCTGTGGTTCTGGATGATGTCCGTTCTGTCTTTTAGTTGTAGTTTTGAAATTGTTGTGCGAGGCAGCAGGGTAGGTATTTACCTATGCTGCCATCTTGGATTCCCCTAGTTTCATGTTTTTTAAGCAGAGCTCAGTTGGAGGATTTACCCCAGTTTCATTTCAGGATTTAGTCTAAAACCATAACAAATAAACCTGTAAGGTAATTGGTGAGAAGGTACATGTGTGGAATTTAAGAGAAAGCCTAGAAACTAGTTCCCCAGCTTTGGCGTTCTTGATATTTAAGGACAGATAACTCTTTATGGAGGAGCTGTCATGTAGATTGTAGCTTACTCAGCAGCATTGCTGGCTTCTGTACACTAAATAACAGGAGCAACCTAGAATTGTAACAATCAAAAATGTCTCCAGAGAATGCCAAATATGCCCTGGGTATGGAGCAAGGGCAAAGTTGCCTCCCAATTCTAACCTGCACATATATGATACATTGAGCTCTCTGACATCCTCTGAGGAGTCCCGGATTGTGAGGGGGCACAGGCCAGGCTGAGGGACCACACTGGTGCTCAATCCCAGGGAGGGATGCAGGAGGTTGGTCAGTCAGGGAGGGACCACAGTAGGGGTTCCAGTGTGTCCAGCCCATTTTGCTCAGTCCCAATCAGCCACAGACCCCAGCAGCAACCTAACCTACTGGTTGGAGTGTGTGCTCCTTAGTGGCCAGTGAATGTCATAGTGAGCAGTTGAGTGGCCTTATTATATCATTAGCATATTACACTTTGATTGATTGAACAGATGACCAGACACTTAGCATTTTAGGCTTTTATTATATAGGATGTTTATATCAACTTTATTTGTAACTAGAAGCCTGGTGCACAAAATTCGTGCACAGAGGGATTGTCCCTCAGACCATCCTGCACCCTCTCCAATCTGGGACCCCTTGAGGGATGTCTGACTGCCCGTTTGGGATCGGGCCTAAACAAGGAATCGGAAATCCCTCTCACAATCCAGGTCTGCTGGATCCCAACCAATTTCCTGCTTCTGCCTATTTGCCCCTAACCACTTCTGCCTGCCAGTTTGATCACCCCTGACCACTCCCCTGCTAACCTGATCAATGCCTAAGTGCTCCCTTGCCAGCCCAATTGCCCTTAACTGTCCTCCCTTGCCAACCTGGTCACCCCTATCTGCCCTACCCTGAAGGCTTTCTCTACCTTCAATACCCCTCCCCTGCAGGCCTAGGTCCAACTCCCCAATGTCCTCTACTGCAGGCCTGATCCTCCTCCTCTACTGTTCTCTACTTCAGGCCTGTTCCCCCCTAACTGCCCTCGTCTGCAGGCCTGGGTTCCCCTGAACTGCCCTCCCTTGCTGGCCTGGTCACCCCCAATAGCCCTCCTCTACTGGCCTGGTCACCCCTAACTTCCCACAACTGCCCTTCCCTGCAGGTGATCTTGCTGTGGCCATCCTGTGTCCACATGGGGGCAGCCATCTTTGACCACATGGGAGTGGCCATCTTGTGTCTTGGAGTGAATGTCAATTTGCATATTACTCTTTTTTAGATAGGATTGCCAAATACTGCAAACATTCCTGATGTCCATTAACAGGCTTATTGGTAAAAATAAAAAGCCTGTTCATTCCATTGAAACTACTCAGTAATAAAAAGCAACAACCTGATACATGCAACAATGTGGATGGATTACAAAGTAATCACACTGAGTGAAAGCAGACAGACAGAACATCACAGCAGCTCTGGTTCCAGACTCTGTATCCGTTTTCATGAGATTCTGGAAAATTTAGTGTATTCTGCAATTATAGAGCACAGATCAGTGGTTGCTGAGTCGGAATTTTAGGGAGGGAGAGATGGCTCAGGGCCATAAAGAAACTTTAAGGAGATAGAAATGTTTGACATCCTGGTTATAGTGATGGTTTCACAGTGCATACATATGACAGAATTCTTCAAACTGTGCAAATTAAATATGTGCAGTTTACTATAAATGAATCACAATGCTGTAGAGTAGAAAAGTTTAAATTTACATATAATTTAACCCACTGAGGCAAATTGTGGTTTTAGTTTGTAGCTTTACTTTCAAATTTTTAACAAAGCACTAATTATGAAATTATCTCAAGAATGGGGTTATTCCTGAATGTCAAACATTCCTGGAGGTTACTTTTGGAATTCTTTTATTTAATAGTGTTTAGGATTCTAACATAATAAGCTATTGCTCAGAGAGGTTATATGATTTTCCGAAATTCCTATTACAGTTTCTATAGTCAAAATATCTGATTAGAAAAATATTTAAAGTGTCACTATCAGGCTTTAAAAATAAATGAAAAAAAGAAAGAAGATTTATAAGGCCCTAGCCCTCTGACTCAGTGAATAGAGCATCATCCTGGGGACTGAAGTGTCTTGGGTTCGATTCTGTCTAGGGGGCATGCCAGAGGCATCAATCAATGTTTCTATTTTATATCATTGATGTTTCTCTTTCCCTCTCCCTTCCTCTCTGAAATCAATAAAAATGTATTTTAAAAAAGAAATATAAGAATGGGTACATTTCAGTTTTAAAATGTTTTGAGAAAATAGGAGTTAAATGCAGAAATTGAACAAGGAACTAATTGATTGCTACTTGATATTTTTTCATTGTTCTTCTCTCCACATTAAGAGCCTTCTTTAAGCTTGAAGATAATTTACTTTTATGAAATATTAGCTAAGTCAATTAAAATTAAAATGAATGAAATAAAGATTATTTTTAAAGTATAATAACATTTACTTGATGTGAATTGAAATATGAAAGTTTTTTTGTGTGTGTTTTGTTTTTGTTTTTTTACAAAACCTTCGGAGGCAATAAGTGTGCAGATTCCAAAGTCTTGACTATCATAAATGCATATGTCCAATGGCATCTTTGGAAATACTTCTGTGAGCTAAATATCATATTCATGGCATAAATTTGGCACAGTTTTATTAAAAAGTATGGAATGTGATGGGAAGCTAATCATGCTAACATTTAGAAAATTGTACTGGGATTCAATTATCTACACTAATGAAAAGGTAATAAGCTAATTACACTAGACATCCTTCCGGACAAAGCCTTGGTGGTAGGGGCTGAGGCAGAGATGGATAGGGGTGATCAGGCAGGCAGGAGAGAGCAGTTAGGGGCAATCAGGCTGGCAGGGAAGGGCAGTTAGAGGGTAGTCAGGCTAGCAGGCAGAGGTGGTTACAGTCAATCAGGCAGGCAGGCAGGCAGGCACGTGAGCTGTTAAGAGCCAGTGGTCCTGGATTGTGAGAGGGATGTCCCATGGGATTGGGCCTAAACCAGCAGTTGGACATTTCCCAGATTGGAGAGGGTGCAGACTGGGCTGAGGGACCCTGCCCCCCATGCATGAATTTTGTGCACCAGACCTCTAGTTTATATATAATACCCTGGGCAAGTCACATCTGATGTCTGGGGTCTTGGATCAGCATTAACTTCATTACTAGAAAAACTGAGTTCTGAGCTACCAAAGGAAAATGATTGAGAACCACCATATAAATTACCACATTTTCCAACCAACTAACACACAAACACACACACACATACACACACACAGAGAGAGACACACAAACACACTAATACTAATAACTTCTTAAAATAAATAAGAAATTTTGAAGTAGGTTAATTATAAGTACATCAGAAATCTCCTACAAAATGATGCTGCGTTGATAAGCCTCCTCAAAATGAGGAGCTTAAAATAAACTTTTCTTGAGCTCATGGCTTTGCAGGTTTGCATTAGACTAGCCTCAGCAAAGCTGGTTTGTAAGAGAAGTACACTTACAGGTCTGGCAGTTACCTCCTTTTGTGGTAAGGTACTGGAGAGTCTGGCCCTGTGCTCTCCATCCTCTATTAGGTTAGTTTGGGTATGTCATCTTGGTCATGGCAGAGATACAAGAGTTTGGACACCCTGTGGAACTGAGTGTTACACCAATCCAGTCTCGGATAAGGGCACAGCCTGAGTTGTAATCCTGTGAGACTCAAAGGCAAATGAGCAAGCCCACCACACTGGGGGAGGAAGACCAGGACTAATTCACATCAGTGCCAGGGAGCAGCACCCATGTCATGGCCCCTTTCTTTCTCTTGAGAAAAGAAGAAAATACATCATTTTTAGAGATTTCAAATTCTTTCCTGCTATTTTTTTTTCAGGGCTTTTTTACATTAGTGGATTGTCTAAATTGATTGGGCTTTTTAACATCACCTCTGCCACTCTTGCCTTTCATGTTTGTCTTTACTCATTTCTTGTGTGTTTGCTAACACCACTCATTGTTCCACACCAGTTGTTGTCATATATAGATATAATAGTACATATATATGCTTCCTTATCAGGCTGTAGGAAAGTAATGTTGGATCTTTCAATTCTTCTGAACCCTCTTGAAGAATCACATTCAGGCATATCTAAGTATCCCTAGACACTGTCACATATGAAACCATTCTATTTTACTTAAAATAAAAGTTTAAGAAAACAATAACAAAATGATAACCCAAAAGAAAGTTATTGTTTGTTTATTACACTTTTCAATTCCCAGAGTGTCCTTTACTGTTTAGATAGTCACCTTAGGGAACAGAGTAGTCTTGTCTATTTTTTCCAAAAGTTTCAGTCATGATTTTGAGAATTCTTATTAGCAGTGCAACAGTTTAACTCACCATTTCCCTGGAGACTAAAGACTGCAAGTGTATGGACTTTCAGGGGCAGCCATGTTTCTACAAAAATGTTTAAGCCGGGCTGAGAGGCTTTTACTGCGCACTTTTGCTGTACATGAAGTAATATTAATTTGTAGCATAGAATTTAAGATACCATTACTTTTATAAATATGAAGATATTTATTGAATTATTTGTCAGGATTTTTTACAGAAAACATTTCATGAAAATATTGACTTCAGGATTTGGTGACCTTTCAAATCTGAGTTTTTGACCCCCACAATCCTCCTGAAACCTTGGAAATGAGGACCAGAGGATGGCTAGTGCGCATCATTAGGACTGGGTAGCAGGTTTAATAGCATTCATTAACCATAGCAACAGCAGTCTGCGCAGGAGCAATAGGAATGATCAATAGCCTGCCTTCAGGCAAGCTGCTACTGATAACAGATCTCCAATCATTACTGAGGAGGGGGGTTGAATTTTGTATCATATAACATGCCCTTTGGAAGGTCACAGTCTTAAACCTTTACTATCTGTTTTTTGAGAATTAGTCATGGCATGTTTCCAAATAATTCCACCTTTATTGGTTTTGACAGGAGTTCTTTCTCTGCCACATCCAAAGATGGAGACATAGATGCCAAAAGGTTCTGTTTAGATTCATAATGTTTAATTCTAAATCTATGGCTGGAACACCATAGCTGAGGCTTTCGCCCTTCACTGTTTTCCTATTTCACTGAAACCAGTCTTTTACAAAGATTAATGACACCTATAAAACATTATCCTCCCTACTGCAGAATGTCCCGTCTTACTCAAATACACCCTTCTCTTACCATTTATTGGATTAATTTTACCCTCCTTTTCTCCTTAATTACTTGTATAGGTTGTTTTCCTTGCTAATCTAATGAAGGGAGTCCTTTGGTTTAATATAGCAGAGTCAATACAGTGAGAATTAGTCTGTGTTTAATCAATGTCTACTAAAAACATGCTAGACATAATATTGCTATAAATTCTAGTGCAGTTTATTCCAGCAGCCTTGTACCTCTTTTAAATTTTCCTTTTTCTATTTTTTGTAACACAGTAGTTAAGAAAACATAATAGTAATGAAATAAATGTAGTGCCTCTAATCAGAGTCTGATAGATTTCATTGTACTCTTTCACAGAGATTCTATTGAGGATGTGGTTCATCATGTCAAATGTGCCCTTCTATATGCACCTCTCCCCAGGAAAAATCTATTTAGTCTAGGACCACAGTATTATACTTATCCTGAACACTAGCTTGTTTGTAACCTAACAGGCATCATCAAGTGGCCTGATCTGCTTAGAAGCTGAGAGGCTAATCTGTGGCATAATGAAAACAGTGGTTCTCCTGCCTTATCTATAGATTAAACATGTAATTCTAAATAACATTTTGAGGTTCCCATGTCAAGGGACCAATCAAATCAGACTTTAAAGATAAAGGGGTTTGGGAATCTGTTTTGAAGATACCTGAATCATTTTAATCCGAAACTGTAGGTGAGAAACAGATAGCAACTAAGTATATTCATGATCAACAATGCATTTTAGTCACATATATATTCCTACTTTTACTATATTTTATCATCAATTTTAACATGTTATCTTGCTGTAGTATAGACATTCTTACAAGCTGTCGTATGTAATTTTCATAACCAAATAAACAGTACAGCATTATTGATACAAAAAAGGAAAATTATGCTCAAGAAAAAAAGGAATTTGAATCTTGAATTAGAAATACAGAATACAAAATTCTCTATGCTACCTCATCTGTTGATAAATTAATTTAGAAGATTAATAATTATACAGTTATTTGTTTCATGTCTTTTTGATACTGGAAATATTTATTAAACTCTCAATAATAAATCTCCTAACGAATATTATACAGTGGTACCTCGAGATACGAGTGTCCTAACATGCGAGATTTTTGAGATTCGAGCCATCAAGCGAGCTATTTTTGCTTTGAAATACGAGCAACATTTGAGATAGGAGTAATCGCGCGGATCGGCCCGCTGCACACGACCCACCAGTTTACCTCGACTGGAGCATCTCATAATTTCCCACACCTCAAGGTTATGGAACGAATTAAACTCGTATCTCGAGGTACCACTGTATTGATAAAATATAACAAAATGGAACTGAAAGGGATAAAAATACCTTACACCTAATAATTAATACAACTGAAGCAAAAGAGCCCAGGAAAAATTATGTCAATTATTAATTCTAACTCTGTAATACAGTGGTACCTCAAGATACGAGCTTAATTCGTTCCATAACCTTGCTCGTATATCAAGTTGCTCATATCTCAAAGCAAATTTCCCCATTGAAATCAGTTGAACTGCCACCCCAGTTGTTCTTGTTACATGTTTTTAAATAAGAAAAATTTATTTATAAATGACAAATATTGTATAAAAACATAACAAAAGAGAATGTAAAGGAATAAACTGGTTTCATAAAGTGTATTTACCTACTCGCTACACTATTAATGCTACACTTTATCCCTAAACTGAATGGAACTTAACTAATCTTCACTGAACTTAATTGCTACTGGTCTTTGCATTTTTGGCCAATTTAAAAAAAAAAAAAACATGTCCAATGAGGTTTGCCTCTTCCTCCCTTTCAGAATGTTTCTGAAATGGGTGAGACAAGTTTCATTGAACAGCTCTGATGCACGACCAGTAGCAACTTTTTCAGGGTGTTTCTTTTCCACGAAATATGACACCCTCTCCCACATTTCTAAGATCTCCTTTATCTCACTTGTAGAAATCTCCTCCACCTCTGGCTCCTCCTCAAAACCAATTTCTTGGAGAACCTCCACATGTTGCTGAGACTGCAACTCTTGTAACTCCTCCGTGGTGAGGTCCAGAGAGTGTTCCTCGACGAGCTCATTCACGTCTCTCTCATCCACCTCCAGGCCCATGGATTTTCCCAGAGACACTATCTCCCCCTCCACTGGCACCTCAGGTTCAAATCCTTCGAAGGTCCTTTCGGCTATGGCCTCAGGCCACAGCTTCTTCCATGCAGAGGTCAAAGTCCTCTTGTAACACCCAGCCTGGCCTGATCAATAATTCTGAGGCATATCACGATGTTAAAGTGGTTCTTCCAGAACTCTCGAAGGGTGAGGTTTGTGTTCTCTGTCGCCTCAAAGCAGCGCCGGAACAGGTACTTGATGTACAGCTTTTTAAAATTAGAAATCACCTCCTGATTCATGGGCTGCAGGGTAGGAGTGGTGTTGGGAGGTAGGTAGACAACCTTTATAAACTTGAACTCTTCAAGGAGCTCATCTTCGAGGTTTGGTGTGTGAGCAGGAGCATTGTCGAGGATGAGGAGGGCTTGCATGTTAGGTTGTTTTCCTGTAGGTATTTCTTAACAAGGGCCAAAAACCAGGTTTACCCACTCCACAAAGAACTGCCTGGTGACCCATGCCTTCGGGTTTGCCCTCCACATAACTTGCAGTTTATCTTTTGAAATCTTATGTGACTTAAAGACTCTCGGGTTTTCCGAATGGTATATGAGCAGAGGCTTGATCTTGCAGTCGCCACTGGCATTGGCGCACAGTGTGAGAGTTAGCCTATCCTTCATGGGTTTGTGGCCTGGCATCGCCTTCTCCTCTGCCATTATATAAGTCCTATTCGGCATCTTCTTCCAGAAAAGCCCTGTCTCCTCATAGTTGAAGACTTGCTGGGTGATATATCCTTTGGCTTCTATCAGTTCGGAAAAAGTTTTGAGGTAATCCTCAGCTGCCTTCACATCCGAACTTGCTGCCTCACCATGCCTGACGATGGAGTAAATGCCAGACCTTTTCCTGAAGTTATCAAACCAGCCTCTACTGGCTTTAAATGAGTCTTTCGATGCTTCGTCCGTGGAAGTGTTTGGGGTCTGCTCCAGCAAATCACCATAAATCGCTTGCGCCTTCTCGCATATGATGCCCTGTGTTAATGTATCTCCTTTAAGCTGCTTCTCCATCACCCACACCATCAGTAGATTCTCCATCTTTTCATGAAGAGAGCTACGGAGCTTAGAAATTATTGTTACACCCTTAGCTGGCGTTATACCTTTTATCGACTCCTTCTGTTTAAGCACAGTGCATATCGTTGAAGTACTACGCCCGTATTGCCTCTCCAAGTCAGCCACTCGCACACCTTGCTCATATTTTTCTATGATTTCACGTGTTAATTCAATAGACATCATCCTCTTCTGAGCAATAACCTTTCCACTCGCTTTCTTTGGACCCATGGTTATAAAAAGAAATGTGATAAAGTATGTAAATGCACAAAAGATGCTTCGACAATGAGGTAAACAAGCACACTGACTGAAATGTGGGAAACTATGAGACGCTCGAGTCATGGTAAACTGGTGGGTCGTGTGCAGCTGGCCGATCTGCGTGATTACTCCTATCTCAAATGTTGCTCGCCGGATGGCTCATATCTCAAAAATCTCGAATGTTAGGGCACTCATATCTCGAGGTACCACTGTACTATTTTAGTATTATATAAAGCCAGTAATGTACTCACTTTACTTCCCAATAGAAATGATAAATCAAGAATACTGTTACTAACAGAATATAAAATTTATGGGGCAAATTTTGGTCTAACTTTTACTAAAATATCCCCAAAAACCTAGAAGAGTGCTTAACAAAGTAGCTGCTCAATAGATATTTATTAAATGTATAAATGCATATGATCACTCCATGAGCATATAAAATAAGTGACTCTTGTTTTTAGCCATCTATTGATGGATATATGAATATAAGTATTTACGTTTAGATATAACACAAATATAAGCATATAAATATTTATATTGAGATATGCATAAAATATTCAAATCTAAAATATCTTATATAATAAAAGCCTAATATGCTAAATGTCCAGTCAGCAGGTCAGCCATTCAACCAATCCAAGCATAATATGTTAATGATATACTAAGGCTGCTCAACTTCTTGCTATGAAATGCCTGATCACGAGGAGACGGACAGTCGACCAGTCAACCAGTCACTATGGTGTGCACTAATCACCAGGGAACAGATGCTCAGACAGATAGGTTAGCTTACTGCTGGGGTCTGGCTTATTGGGACTGAGCAAGCTGGACTAGACATGCCCCTGGAGCCCTTGAATGGTCCCTCCCCAGCTGGCCAACCTCCCATGTCTCTTCCCCAATCCCATTGTGCACTAAGGTCCCTTCACCTGGCCTGTGCCCTCTCACAATCCAGAACCTCTCAGGAGATGGTGGAGAGCCAGTTTCAGCATGATCCCACCAGGGGAGCACTACTCAACCAGAAGCCAGGCTTACAGCTGGTGAGTGCAGCAGTGATGGCAGAAACCTCTCCCACCTCTGCAGCAGCACTAAAGATGTCCAACTGATGGCTAGCAGGCCTAAACCATCAATCAGACACCCCCTGAGGCTCCCAGACTGCAAAAA
>PVJN01052597.1:0-14042 GCA_004026805.1 Lasiurus borealis | reverse complement strand
AAGATTCCAGCCCGCGTACACCTGTGCCCTCTGGAGCCTCTAGAACTGGTTATTATCAACCCCGGAGTAATTGCTGATAAGCCCGAGTGTGAATTTCATTGTACACCGAGCGGTAGCAGGGCAGTGTTTAATAACTCCAGGGATCATCTTAATTAATGACCTGATAACTCTAATTAATTGCATCATATCCGCAGGCCCTTGTTGGAATTCTGGGAGGAACAGCTAGTTTTTGGCAGCTTTGGAGGCTGGAGGGAAGGAGGAGGGAGGTGCGAGGATCTGCCTTCCACCACTTCCTGGCTGGGTGAGTCTGGGCAGGTTCCCGCCGAGCCTCAGTTTCCCCATCGGGAGGGTGAGGCAGGGCTGCTGCTGGCTCAGTGTGATGTTCTCACTCAGCTAAGCAAACCCTTCCTGCCTGCAGCTGCCAGGGTCATGGGCACTGAGGTTGGGAGGCCACCGAGGGACTGGAGGGCTCCCAGCCAGCCAGCAGGAACTGGGCGTGGGGGCGGGGGGTCACAGGCCTGGGTCCCCCCACCAGGATCATGGGCACTGAGGTTGGGAGGCCACTGAGGGACTGGAGGGCTCTCAGCCAGCCAGCAGGGACTGGGCGGGGGGTCACAGGCCTGGGTCCCCCCTCCAGGGTCATGGGCACTGAGGTTGGGAGGCCACGGAGGGACTGGAGGGCTCTCAGCCAGCCAGCAGGAACTGGGTGTGGGGGCGGGGGGTCACAGGCCTGGGTCCCCCCGCCAGGGTCATGGGCACTGAGGTTGGGAGGCCACCGAGGGACTGGAGGCTCTCAGCCAGCCAGCAGGGACTGGGCGGGGGGGGGGGGGTCACAGGCCTGGGTCCCCCCGCCAGGGTCATGGGCACTGAGGTTGGGAGGCCACGGAGGGACTGGAGGGCTCTCAGCCAGCCAGCAGGGCCCGGGCGTGGGAGAATTGGGGGGGCTCACAGCCCAGGCTTCCCTCCCCGTTTTGGGAAGCACCTGGCAAACTCCTGAAAGTGAGGCAGAGGAGCTGCAGCCCTGAGGGTGTGCGGGACTTACCCGGAACCAGGGGATGGTGTCTGGGCTTCTGGGGGAGAAGCAGGGAAGTGGGCGGGGACGCTGGGAATGGGGGGTCAGCTGGGGGGGTCCCTGGGTGGCCAGGGCGGCCTCAGTTTCCCCAGCTGCGCTGTGAGAGGCTGGGTCAGGCTGCTGGGCGCAGGGCCAGCGGGGGCGCAGAAGCCATCCTGGCACAGGGGGACTGGGGACCCCCCTCTTCCCCGCCCCGTCCTCCGGGGGCGCCCGCCAGGCAGGGGCGGCGGCGGCGGCGGCCACCAGGGGTTAAGCGGTGACTTCAGCGGCGGCGGCGGCGGCCGGGCGGGAGGGCGGCGGGGCGGTGCCGAGCGCGGCGGCCGGGCCAGGCCGCTCCGAGGCGGCGCGCTCCCGGCGGGGCCAGCGGCGGCGGCGACGGCGGGCGGGGCGCGGGGCTGGGCGGCCCGGCCATGGGCGCCCGCGGCGGCGGCGGCCGGAGGGCAGCGGCGCGGGGCCGGCCGCCGGCGCCTTTGTGAGCGGCGCGGACAACAAAGGCGCGGCCCGGCCGGAGCGGGTGAGTGCGGCCCGCGGCGGGGGCCGGGCCGGGCCGGGCCAGGCGGGGACTGCGGGAGGCGCTGGCCGGCCCGGGAGGGGCTCCGGGAGTTGGGGGTGTGGTCCTGGGTGACCCCAGGGCCGGGGCGCCCCGGGGCGCGGGGCGCGGAGAGTCCAGGGCCCCGGGGCCGGGCATCCCGGGCCCCCGGCGCGGCGTGGCTCCTGCGGGATCTTTGTGCGCCTCTGACTCTCCCCGGGCGAGTCTGGTGTCCACCCTGGGGGTCCCGGTGCGGCTGGGAGGGTGTGTATCTGGGTGCCTCTGGGGGTGAGGTCCCCGCCAGCATCTTCCCCGAGTCCCTGGCATGTGTGTGTGTGTGTGTGTGTGTGTGTGTGTCTCCCGGAACCGGCGGTCTCTGTCTGTCTGGGTCCCGGAGCCTGAGTGTGGACGGGTCTCTGGCTGTGGGTCCCAGAGCCCGGGTCTGCTCCGTGTGGGGGTCACCACTTGGGTCGGTTGAGTGTGAATGTGTATCTTGCGAGGGTAAGGGTGCACCCCAGTGCCCACGGGAGTCTGTGTCCCGTCCCGCTGCATGACTTCTGACCTGCTTCTGAGCATAAGTAAGTGTGTGTGTGTGTGGCTCTGCCTCACTTTCTGTCCGCGGACGGACACTCCAAGTTCTGCGGTCACTGGGTTTCGCCTCCCCCTGCTGACCTTGGGGGTCCCTGGGGTTGCATGAACCCAGAGAACGCTCCTGGCGCCTCTGTGTTGGGCCAGAGCCTCTCTCAGCCTGGACGCTGTGGCCCAGGGATGGAGCAGGGGTGGCTGCGTGGAAGAGGAGGCGGGAGGAGAGGTGTCCTGGTCAGCGGGAGGGCCATGGCCACAGAACTGGACCCTCCGGAGGCAGGGAAGGGTGTTGGGATGGGCCCTCCTGAGGATGAAGGTCGGTGCCCTGGCCGCCAGGGCTGGTCTCTGAGAGGGGAGCCCCGGCCTGGTGTGGGAGAATGTGAGAGATGTCCTCCTCCTCTCTGCCCCGGGGTGGGGGGCCCAGGGGCCTTTTTCAGCCTGGAGGAGCCTGGCTCGGGCCTCAGCAGGGAGGTGGTGGGGGGTGGGCGGCGCTTCCCCCCACTCTAGAGCTGAGACCTTGCCTCAAAGTCGTTGGCCGTCCTGAGGGATTCATCCAGGGGAAGCCCCGCCCGCCCGCCCCGCAGCACCATCTGCTCCTCCTCGGATGCTGGGGCGAGGGGACAGGTTGCGCACACTCATTAAAGTGCTCAGCCCTCCCCTGCAGCCCTGCCCGCGCGGCCGTCACCTGCAGCATCCATCTGCCTATCCGTCCAGCGCTGTACCCCGCCGTGTCCTGTCCTCCGACCCACAGACTAGCAAGGAGGGCCCCTCTGGAAACCTCCAAGCCTCATGAGACTGTGGGTGGGGCTGTCCTGCCCCTCCCTCAGGCTCCCGGGTGACCCTCAGAGCCCGCCTGGTGCCTGAGGAGGCCTGAGGTTGTGCCAGGTCTGATTCTCACTCTGCCCCCTCATGCTTGCCTTCCCGAGGCCCCTGCCCCTCCTCTTCCACCAAAGACCCTTCGCCCTCGCTGTTCCCGCCATGGAAAGCCGGTCCCATCCTTCCCCTCTTCACTTCTCACCGGGACCTCTTCCTCTCAGCCAGGCAGACAGGCTCTCAGATCCTGGTTCACGATGCCGCTCCGGCCTCATGGTGGTGAGTGTGGCTTTATGCCCTCAGAGCACTGTCAGCCTTGGAGAGCAGGGACCATGTCTGTCCCGGAACAGGGCCTGACACATAGTAGGTGCTCCATAAAGAGTTGCTGATGAAGTGATTGTCCAGTAGTGAATGGTTCCTAAATTCTGCTCTTTCAAGTTTAATCTTGGGAGGAGTCTGGGGAGAGGGTGTGGCTGGTGGGCTCCTCGGTACCAGAACCAGGTCAGTGTAGGTGGAAAGCCTACTGTTAACTAGGTAAGCAGTCAATGAGTTAGCAGATATTGGTAGTATCTGGTAAAGTGTCAGATGCCAGGTTAGCTGCTTCACTTGTGTGATCTCTCTCTCTCTCTCTTTTTAAAATATGTTTTATTGATTTTTTACAGAGAGTAAGGGAAAGGGACACAGAGTCAGAAACATCGATCAGCTGCCTCCCACACGCCCCCACCGGGGACGTGCCTGCAACCAAGTACATGCCCCTAACCGGAATCAAACCGGGACCCTTCGGTCCGCAGGCCGACGCTCTATCTACTGAGCCAAACCAGTCTTGGCCAGGTGTGATCTCTTAAATCGGGCAAGGAGCAGAGTGGAAAGCATTTAATCTTAATCAGATAAATTTCGGAAAGATAGAGTAGGTGATGCATATATATGATAATAATAACTTAGATTCATATCACCCTTTCAGCTCGACCTCTCTTAGTTTCTGCAACAGCCTTGATAATTGGGCAGGGAAGACGGGCTCATACCCATTTTACAGATGAGACAAATGATCTACAGCCCAAGGTCATAGCTAGTGGAGGACTCAAGCCTGGGTCTCCCCAGCTGCCCAGTCCTTGCTGTTTGGTGACGGCTTGTCCTCACTGCATTTGTGTTCTCGGCACCTGGCTGGACGGTGGCGAATGGGCCACGGTTCTTGCCCTCAAGCAGTTTGAAGTCCAGGAAAGAGACCCGGATTGATAAGCAGCAGAGTGGGCACACATTCTCTGTCCACCCCACTGTGCCACCTGCGCCCCAGCTCAGCGCCGTCCTGGCCATATGTCCCTGGAGAGTTCCTTGGTCTCTGTCTTGCTGGAGGCCACCAGAGCCACCTTCCTTTGGGGCCGAGAGAGCTCCCAGGAGCGGCTGTCCTTACAAGGCTGTGCTGGGCCCAGGCAGTGCGTGCTGGGGCCGGTTTGCACCAGAGCAGGAGAGCTGGTTGCTATATTTGAGGAATTTTGTGAGCTGGCTGTTAGACACAGTCTTTATAAAAAAAATTGTCCGCCTATAAACGTACAGTTAAAAAGGTTAGACTAGCCCTTGCTGGTTTGGCGCAGTAGATAGAGCATCGGCTTGGGACTGAAGGGTTCTGGGCTCCCTATCAGTCAAGGGCACATGCCCAGGTTGCGGGCTGGATCCCCAGTAAGGGTGTGTGGAGGAGGTGCCATCAATGATTCTCTCTCATCATAGATGTTTCTATCTCTGTCTCCCTTTCCCTTCATCTCTGAAATCAATAAAAATATATTTTAAAAGTTATAATAGAAGCAAGGATAACTCAAAACACAGTACTTCTAATCACTTCACTATTACCTATGTGTTCGTGGTGATTTGTGTCTGTTATGTGTTTGTATTTATATTATACGCTGAGTGGCCAGATTATTATGCTCTCTGAATGCATAATAATCTGGTCACTCAGTGGATATCCTACATAATAAAAGGCTAATATGCAAATTATCCCCTCAACCAGGAGTTCCATGAGCAGGCAGGCCGGCCAACTGCCCAAGTCCCCGCCCCCTGGCCAGACTGGCCGGATCCATCCATACACGAATTCATGCACTGGGCCTTTAATACACACACACACACACACACACACACACACACACACTCTGAGTGGCCAGATGATTATGCGTTCAGAGGTCATAATCTGGCCACTCAGTGTATATACATAATGTTTTGGCACATATGATGGTGGTCCCATGGATACAATAGAAATGAAGGCTGTGTGGTTTTTTTTTTTTTTTTTAATCTAATGGGAGCAGTGTCTGGAGCTTGGCAGTAGATTCCCTCTCACAGCACCTCCATTCTGAGCACAGATTGCACCCCACAGCCACTGCCCCCCAGCGCTGCCTGTTCAGAGGGCGCTGCGCCCCCAGGCTCGGGTGATGGGCTTCAGAGGACCCGGCTGTAGGTGTGCTGCTAAGACCTAAGGTCCTGGACACGGACTCAGGCCACGGGAGCCACCTTAACCAGTGTGAAATTTTCCCTTTCCCCAGGGCCAGCCTGTCCTGGACGCTGGAAACAGGGTCAGGTTGAATGGTGTAAAGCATAGACAGCTTTACTTCCTCCATCAGTTCAGTACCAGCGAGAGCCTTCGATGCCAGATAGGGCCCGTGGAACCCAAAAGAAATTTCCAAAGTCAAAATAGTGAGTCCTCAGTCCTACACTCTCTCTGTGTTAACACCCTCTTTTTCCTGAACCACCACAAAGTTCCTGGATCTGACCACTGCTCCAGCAGGCAAGAGCCACACCATGTGGCCCTGGCAGTCCTGTGTTCCTTACCCTTCCGCTGTGGTCTCTCCATCCTGCTGACCCTTAGGCTACCGTGCACTCCCTCCTGACGGTCACTGTATGGTGATCGGCGCCCCACCCAGCCTGTTTCTCCTCGATATTTCCAGTCCACCCCGCCCACATCCCTGTGCATGGGGCAGCGCTGACGGCTCTGTGTTCTCTCTCTGCCCCTGTCAGAGGGAAGCTGGGAGGACTTGGGAGACAGTGAGATGAAGTCTGCAGTGTGTCCAGTAGTGCCCTTGGCCTTCCCACTCACACACTGACTCCCAACCATCTTCCAGTCCTGCAGGCTCCAGTCACTGCCAGTGCCCTGCACAGGTGTACAGTTTTATGTTGCACACTGTATTTTTACTGTACCTTTTCGTGTTTAGTTATGCTTAGACACACAGATACCATTCTACAGTATTCAGGACAGGAGCCTGCTGTGCAGGCTTAAAGCTTCGGAACAAGAGGCCATCCCATATAGCCTAGCTGTGTAGTTGGTTATACCATCCAGGTTTCTGTAAGTGCATTCTGGTGTTCACACAAGGATGAAATAGCTTACCAATGCATTTCTCCGAATGTAGCTCCATTGTTACATGACACCTGACTTGTAATATACACTGAGTGGCCAGATTATTATGATCGCTGAACACATAATAATCTGGCCATTCAGTGTGTGTGTGTGTGTGTGTGTGTGTGTGTGTGTGTGTGTGTGTATCTTAGAGGCCTGGTGCATCATGAATTTGTGCATGGGTGGGGTCCCACCAGCCTGGCCAGGGGGAGGGGACATGGGCGGTTGGCCGGCCTGCCTGCTGGTCGAACTCCTGGTGGAGGGGACAATTTGCATATTAGCTTTTTATTATATAGGATATACACTGAGTGGCCCTATTATTGTAGATTCAGAGATCATAATCTGGCCACTCAGGGTACATGCTGGTGACTACTGCACATTTCTTCCCAACTGTGTGTTTGGTGGTGTCACCTTGGTAGCCTGAAATGGGCCGCAGTGAGGATATTTACACCCCAGAAATCGGCAAACGCTTTAAATCAGCCCTCACCCCCTCGTTAGTTGTCAGACATTTGTCAGCTCACTGTGGGCATCCGGCAGTGAGCAGCTCAGGCCCAGCCCCTCCCCGGAGCTTGCATTCTGGTGCTGACCACCCTAGGGCTGGTTTAGGGTCCCCACAGTGCAGAGCCAGAGGGGCAGCTGCTGGGCGGGGCCTGCTGTGGGAGTTGGGGTTGCAAATGGCCCTCGAATGACCTCTCCCTGTGGGAACCAAGTTATTGCATTGCCATGCGCCAAGGAGAGGGGAAATGGGTTGAGGACAGGATTCTGTTAATTGAGAGCCTGCTTTGCCGTTGATTGAATAACCACACTCAGGAGACGCGGGCCTCTGGGAGGCAAAGCGGTGGTGGTGTCTGGGGACACTGGGAGCGGCTCAGCCAGCTCAGGGCTGGCGGAGGTGTGCTGCCCAGGACCCAGGCGGCGGGAGCTGTCTGTCTGGGGGAGGCTCAGGCTACAGTGGGCACGGACTGTCCCTATGGATTCAGGGACAGCCCAAGAGAGTAGAGCCTGACTGTTGAGCAGACATCTCTTTAGAAGAGCGTTAGTTAGCTCTTGTCCAGTGTGTGAGCTCTGGCTGGGAGATGGACATGTGTGCAGTTACATTCGGTGGAGGCGTGAGAGCAGGAGAATGGGGTGGGGAGAGGGGAAAGGTCTGAATCAAAGGAACAGCACGTGTGAAGGCTCAGAGGCAAGAGCTGTTGGGAGTTCAGTCCGGCTCGGGTGTCCGAGCCAGTGCTGAACCTTCCTCAGGTCAGAGGTTACAGCATCATCTGGGTACCAGCCTAGGAGTCCTTGCCTGCTAGGGGCATCGTGTCATGTGGATCAGCCCCTCCCCTGCACGTCTTGCCATTCCCCAAGCTGCCGAATGTTCCAGCCCCGGCATCTGTGGCTGGTGGATTCTCAAAAAATGTTCCCATTTTCATATCAGACCAATCAAAAGAGAATTGGGCCGAGACCGGTTTGGCTCAGTGGATAGAGCGTCGGCTTGCGGACTGAAAGGTCCCACATTCGATTCCGGTTGGGGGTATGTACCTTGCTTGCGGGCGCATCTCCACTGTGGCGCGTGCAGGAGGCGGCTGATTGATGTCTCTCTCTCATCGATGTTTCTGACTTTCTATCTCTCTCCCTTCCTCTCTGTAAAAAATCAATAAAATATATTAAAAAAGAGAGAGAGAGAGAATTGGGAAGGTGGGTCTGCTGTCTCCCTCCTCCCCCCAAACTCCCAATAATATCAGAAATGCCAAAGATAAAAGTAACTGGAATTGAGGTTACTGAGTGGTTTTGGTTACTTCTGCCCTTCACTTAATAATAATGAAGTTTGAGAGCTTATTTCTTTAAAGACAACTCATGTTCACTTTATGCCTGTACATGCCAGACACTTTGGATGCCTCTGTTCCTTTAATTCCCATACCGAGTCTGCAGGTGGGTGCGGTTGTCCCATCTTAAGAGACGAGCAAACAGAGTCTTAGAGCGGGAGTAACTTCCCCAAGGTCGCGGTGTTCCTCAGTGGCAGGATTCAAACTATGTAGCCAGGTCTTCCCTGAATCCGATTCCCCTCCTTACTCTGTTTTCCGCTTCCCTTGGAGGAGTGGGTGCGAGAAGAGGCCCTCCCGGTCTCCAGTCTCAGCGCGCTCTGCCGTTCTTGGCCTGAAACAGAGGTGTGTGTGGTTTCACCCTCTTAGCTGGGTTCATTGCCCTGTGGTTTAGGGTCGAGGCCTAGAATAGAACCCCAGGCCTGCCGTCGGGAAAGCGCTAATAATAATGGCGGGTATTTATGGAGGTGGCTGAACGAATAGGTCTTATTTAGGGAGTGGCAGGCCCGCTGGCAGGCACGGGGCTCGAGGGAGCGGCTCAGCCATCAGCCACCAGAGACGTGGGCTCGTCATCTGCGTTTTGCCCCTGAGGAGGCGGATGCCCAGGTCAGTCATCTTGCTCGTCCCCAAGCGCACCTGGGAGGGGTGGAGGCGGCACAGGCCCAGCCCGTTCTGTTTGCCCCAGAGGCCAGCTCCCGGCCCTGCGTCCTAGGTCAGTGCCACCCTTCCCAGGACCTGGCCTGGCTGGGCCTGCGGTGTCCCCTGGCAGCAGTGGCCATTGGCGGCGGGAAACAGGAGGACAGGTGGCCACGTGGACAGCAGCACAGGTTGTGTCGTCCTGCCAAGGGCTTCAGGGGTTCAACTTCCCCCTCCCCTGTCTGTCTTGAGGGTGGTCTTGGGCCAAGCTTCTCCACCTCCTCCCCCGCCCCCACCTTCTTTGCAGGGACCCTCCTGGACCAGGGCAGGGCAGGCATTTCGAGGTGGCCCCTGCCCACATCGGGGGTGCATAGGGCCCCGGGCGGATGGCGTTCTGGGCCTGGCCCCTCCTCCTCTTTGAGAGCCGGCCTCTTGGCCTCTATAGAAAGCCGCTTCCAGGCTGCCTGCTTGGTATGCGTCCCTGCCAACAGGGCTGGAGGCTGACCGCCCTCCTCACTCCCTCTCCTCATTGTCTGAAGCGGGCAGCCTTGGAGAGAGCTCTAACCATGCGGGCTTATTATTCAATCTCACGAGAAAAACGATGGTTTACATGAAGTAGAGGAACAGCAGTCTCTGAAAACTGAAGGAAAAATATTCCTGGACCAAACTTTGCCCAGGACCTTTGAGTTTCTTTGGAAAAAGAAGCGTTATTGTGCTTGAAGTTATGTATGCGTTACGCGACCGTTGAAGAAAACTTGGGAAATACAGACAGAAGGGAATTTAAACTGCCCTGCGTTCCACCACGCAAAGGCCACCTCTCTCAACATCATGGCTTATCCCATTCATTGATTTTTGGTGATTGATTCGCTCATTTGGCAAGTGTCTGTTTGGGGTTTGCACAGGGCCTGGGCTGGGTTGGGCTTGGCGGATCGATGGGTGCCCTGTTCCTTGCTGCGCCTCGGCCCCTCTGTGTCTCGGTTTCCTCAGCTGTAAAACGGGATCATTCTAGTCCCTGTGTCCTGTGTTGTGTGGATTTGAGGAGCAGGTACAAGCGGGCTGTCCCGGACAGCACCTGGCCCATGGGCGAGCAGCATTGCCGCTGGTGTGATGTCGGCCAGCTGGTCAACCTTCAGTAGCCTTGCCCTGTGGCTCTGACCTGATGGCAGAGGAGACAAAAACCAAAGAAATCGCTTGGATCGCAAAGTAACTGCATGTCACAGATGAAAGGAGGTCCGAGCTATGGAAAAGTTGCGTGAGAGTTTATTTGAGTCAAAATTTGGAGGAGCAGGATCTCCACAGGTTGAGACAGTGCTCAGGAGAGTGGCAGTTTGGTGGTTCTTTCTGTGCATTTGAAATCAAAGAGAGTGTGGGGAAGGTCATGGGTGGGGGTGAGGGAGGTGGGAAGAAGCGAGGGGGTGGGGGGAGTCTCTGGGATTGGATAAAAATCAAAATGGAGAAACACACACTTTCCCTTTGGCGGGTGCGGGACAGTGTGCGTTTACCATCAGCAGCTCCCGGACAGTGCGCAGCAGCGAGCTAACAGGAGGACCACCTAGGTGGTCCGGCGACTGCGCCCACAGCATCCCTGCTGGCAGAGGAAGAGACCAGTACTCAGGGAGCGGCGGATTTGTTGTCTGTCTGTCCTTGCATTCCTCTCTTCCCATCACATAGGTATCTGGCACAGGTTTCTCGGGGAGCCGGTACCAGCTGGGGGCCAGATACGAGGAAATGCGTGTACCCTCTTTCTGCTGGGGGAGGCAGACGGTACCCAGTGCAAAGCTGGAGCGTGCCTGACCCAGGCTGAGAAACGAGAAGCTTTCTAGGGGAGTGTGTGAGCGAGGCAGCCCAGAGGCAGGCAGTTCAGGGAGAGGGCAGCCCTGGACACGGGGGCAAAGGCTGGGGGCAGAGCCGTGGGGGGTGCGGTTGAAGGGCTTGAACATCTCCCTCGGAGCTCTCACTTTATCTCAAGGGCCATCGGAAGCCTGTCAAGTGTTTCTAGATACGCAGGGACAAGACCAGAACCTTTTGTCCTCGGGCGAGACAGGGGTGGAAGGGTCAGGAGACAGGGAGACCTTCAGGTCATCCTGCAAACCCTGCCGCTTCCCTAGCACGTCCTCACATCTGCTCATTTCCCTTTTCTGAGAAATGAGAGACTCAGAGAGGTTCAGCAACTTGCCCGAGGACACACAGCATTAACAGGGCATCCAGGCTGGGCCTGATTCCTTGAATGAAACAACCCAAGTCTCAAGGGTGGAAGGAAGCAGGTGGAGAGTCACCCCAGGGAGAGGCTCAGTGGTGGCTCAGTGAGCGTCACCATCCCACCCTCTGCAGGTCCTCCTGTGGTTTTAACGGCTGCCCTTGTGCATTCTCAGAGACTGGGCAGTACCTCTGGGCGGAGGAGCTGGGCTGCTGCTGCTGGAAAGTGGGTGTTGGCCCTCTCCAGAGGGCCAGCCCTCTCCCAAGGGTGGTGGAAGCATTTGGCTGGATTGTGGCCTCCTCCCCAGGAAGTGATTGGAAAACTTCCGGAGGCGGGGCTAGGATTGGGTCGGGGACGTGGGTCATGTGAGGCCAGGGATGGCGTGGTCTGCGCCGGGGACGGCAGCTGTAGTTTACAGATGCCAGGCAGAGAGGCCTCATGGTGGGGGGCCAGGGGAGATGGGAAGCAGTTCCCGGAGACCTACCCCTTTAAGAGCCCCTTCACTTTGGGCTGCTGACTTGCCTCTCCGCTGTCTTGGTTATCTCATCCGTGACGTACGGAAGAGATGAAATGTGATCCCCAAGGATTGGAAAAATAACCCGTGTTTACTAAGGGCTTAGTGTGTGCCAGGCACCATGTATTATTATCCTCTTTCCGTTCTTTGTGGCAATCTGGGAGCTGTGTGTGGTTAGTATCCTCCTTGGCCAGATGTGGCAGCTGAGGAACAGAGAGGGTGAAAATTCGCCCCAAGTCACACAGCGAGTAAATGGCAGAACTGGAACCCTGGCCCATCTGAGTGAGGCTGGAGGCTTCCCTTGAAACCCTTGGTTCAGCGGAGCCCTTCCTTGGACAACTACCTGATAGGATCTTGTGGGGCTCCCGCAGTCAGCGCACCCCGCTTTGGGACAACGTGTTTAGTCAAATCCCTTATGTTTTATCATGAGCCTTGGCGCTCCGAGGAGCCTAAAGCCCTTTGCTGATGGTCTCACAGCCACTTGGGGCAGACACAGGACGAGAATTCCAGGCCCCTGGCTCTACTCTTTTTTCACCCCCTCCCCTCTCCGGGGCCTGGGGCACGACATTGGGAAGCAGGCACCTGGGTTCTGTGAGGAAGGCAAAGGGACAGTGACAGGGAGAGCAGAGGCAGTGCTTCATTCATCACAGGCCGCGCTCAGACCAGCCTGCAGCCTGGCCAAGCGGTTCGGGCCTCAGCGGCTTACAGGAAAGGGGACGTGGCACAGGGCGAGGTGGTGGCCGGTGGGAGAGAAATAGAAGCTGAGGACAGGCCATGAAGTCAGAGACTCTTTTAGAGCTGGAAGGGCCTTCCTGGATCACTGAGGCCAAAGTCCTAACTTTATGCCCGGGGACAGCTTTGTCCGGAGGGGGCGGTGGCTTGCCCCAGGTCCCTCAGCCAATGGCAGCAGAACCAGGCGCAGAAGACCTGGGGAGCTGGTCCTCAGCTTCACCTCTTGGCCACATTCGTGGGCATGACTTCCTGCCCAGGCCTTGTGGCTGCATGTCCTCGTTTGGCTCAGTGGATAGAGCGTCGGCCTGCGGACTGAGGGGTCCCGGGTTCGATTCTGCTCAAGGGCATGTGCCTTGGTTGTGGGCACATCCCCAGTTGGGGGTGTGCAGGAGGCACCTGATGGATGTTTCTAACTATCTTTCTCCCTTCCTCTCTGTAAAAAATCAATAAAGTATATTTAAAAAAAGACAAGAAAAACAACGATAACAATAAATGGAAGGGCCTGGCTGGCGTGGCTCAGTGGTTGAATGTCAACCTATGAGCTAGGAGGTCACGGTTCAATTCCCGGTTAGGAATCATGCCTGGGTCTGTGGCTTGATCCTGTAAGGTGTGCAGGAGGCAGCCGATTGATGTTTCTCTCTCCCTCTCCCTTCCTTTCCGAAATCAATAAAAAAATATAAATTAAAAAAACCACACCCAAGTATCTTTAAAAAAATGAAAATAAATGAAAGGGTTCATCTCTAAGCACGTTAGTCTCCAGTACAGACTCGTATCCCGCCGTCCCCACTTTCTGGTCTCCAGCTCTTTTCATCTGTGTCATGATTTAAGCAGATCCTGAAATGGCAGGACTTGACAGTGCCTTGAACATGCCCGATATTGTTAATCTCCACGATCAGAGCCACTCTGACTTCTGGGGCAGCAAGCCTGGCCGAGACGTCCAGGGCTGATGGCTGCTGCCCTGTTGGCAGCTCTTCTGAGGGACCCCGACTCACCTGGGAGCAGGTGCGGAGAATGGGGGGTCGGGGAGAGCCTCCCGCACAGGCCAGGGCAGTGTGGGACCAGGGCTGAGCCTGGGGCATGGTCCCCTGGCTTCGAGCTTGGCTCTGACACTCACTCTTTTATGACCTTGGCCAGGACTCAGCGGGCCTCGGTTTCCTCATCTGTAAGACGAGAGGCTGAACTTGTTGCCTCGCTGGCTGCTTCAAGGCTCAGGTGCTGAGGACGGGGCGCATGTGCTGCCTTGTGGCCTCTCACCTAGTTGGCTGGTTTCTTGGGTTCATCCAAGCTGCCCCAACAGGAACTTTTCTCTCTCAGAAGGTGAGGTGTGCATGAAGGTGCCCGACACATCGGGTGGTCTTAACACCCCGGGGGACCCATGAGCCGGTCACTCCCATCCCCCTAGGTGCCAGGATGGCCCAGACAGCCTGGTTAGGATGCAGATTCTTGAGGCCTCTCCCAAAGAGATTCTAAGTTTGTAGGTTGGGGTGGGACCTTAGAATCTACATTTAATAAAAATGACTTCCTCTGCCCAGCTGGCGTGACTCAGTGGTTGAGCCTTGACCTATGAATCAGGAGGTTACGGTTCAATTCCCAGTCAGGGCTCAGGTTGCAGGCTGGATCCTCAGTTAGGGGGTGTGCGTGCAGGATGCAGCCGATCAATGATTCTTTCTCATCAATGATGTTTCTCTCCCTCTCTTTTCCTCTCTGAAATCAATAAAAAGTATCTTTCTTTCTCTCTCTCTCTCTCTCTCTCCCTCCCTCCCTCCCTCCCTCCCTCCCTCCC
>PVJN01052596.1:0-13932 GCA_004026805.1 Lasiurus borealis | reverse complement strand
AGGGAGGTCCCGGCTCCCCCACGTGCTGAGGATGGGGTCCCGGTCCACTTCATAGGACGTGGTGACCCAGACCCCAGCGGGAGGTGAGGGTGTGGAACTGTGAGGATGGACAACTGAAAACCAAGACTCAACTCCTGCGGTTCTCACTTTCACCAAAGGATTGATTCTGACCATGAGTGGGAAGGGGAAGGGGAAGAAAGGGAGCGGGAGGGAGGAGGAAGGAGACAAATCTTCAAAATCAAAGAGTCAGAAAGGGAGAAACTCAATCTCATTCTCAAAGGGGTCATCAGTTCTCCAAAGGAGACCAATTCTCACTGGACACAGTGTTTGCAGAAAGGAAACCTGATTCATTTCTAAGGAGACAGACGCATGCTGTCTGCCCTGGCAGGTCCGCTCGGGCACATTCTCACTCCTGCACGCATACTCGTGGGCTCACCAGAGGTGACGGGGGAAGGTGTGGCTGGACTGGAACAGGCAAAATACCTCTCAGGGAAGGAGAGCACCATTTAGAAAACAGAACAGAGAGTATGAGGTGTTTTCTCCTAAGGTTTCCCTGTGCATGGCTCTGACGTTTGTTGTGTGACCAAAGCAAGTACCTAGTTAGCACCAGTTCTCGATGGCCAGTTGGGTGAGTTGGCATGGACGTGAGGGTGCTGGCAGCCAGACCCACTTGGCAGGGTCTGAGTGCGGGGAATCCAGGCTGTCTGGGTTTCAAGATTTGCTCGTCTCTCTGTCTCTGGGCAGCTCGTGGAAGGATGCTGTTTGGTTTCAGAGCTTCAAGGGGGGTCTCCATGTGTAACTCTTTTCCTTTCAACAGCGACGATCCTTTCCCGAGAAGTATCTCCATTGACTTGGGGAGGTCACAGCAACAAGGCAAGAACGATGATTTAAATGAAACCGAAGATAGTGCAGTTCTCACTGTGGGAGGAAGGAGTCCCAGGGTGCTGGCCCGGGGTGCCTGCACCCAGGTCTGGGTGGGGGCGGCCGGGGGCTTGGTGTTCCTGCAGCGCTCATGCTGCGGCCAGGCTGGCTCAGGAGGGCATCTTCAGGATGGTGCAGAGGGAAGGAGGCGCAGTGGGGCGAGGCGAGGAGGAGGTGGCAGGCCCCATGGCCGGGCCCTGTCACAGAGTCGACTCCAGGGACGAGTCCAGGATGTCGTCGTGATGGCTGTTGCTGTTGGAGTCGCTGTCATAGCTCTGGGGGCTGGAGTAGTTGGCGGCCTCCTGCAGCCTCATCAGCATGTTCATCTGGAAAAGGCAGAGAGCATGAGTGGCTTTCTGGCCAGTCCGCCACCCGCCCACCTGCCCTGGCCTCTTGCGAGCTCATGGTGCTCCGCCAGACTCACCTGGGGACTGCAGCCCATACGGGCTCTGGGCCAGGCTTCCAGGGTTCAAATCCCAGCTGCACCAGTTACTAGCTGCGTGACCATGGACAAGTACCTTAGCCTCTTTGTGTCTCGGTTTCTTTATTGGTCAAATGTGTGTAATAATGACACCTGCCCTATAGCATTATGGTATGGATTGAGTTAATATTTGTAGAGCATTGGGAACAAAATGGAAAGTCCCCCATAAATCCGATATTTATTTTTATTTGGGGAGGGGGGTACACCTCACTCAAGCCTGGGTAAAGGTGCCAGTCAAGCGTCCCTGCTTCTGGAACGCGCTCATCAGTGCACGGGATGTCCCCTTCAATGAGCCTCAAGCCCATCTGTACCCCAGCGGCTGTCACGGCCTTCACAGGGAAGTGAAGGGCAGCGCCAGAAACCAGTAGAGCCATGGAAAACAGAGAGGCCTGGATTCCAATTCGGAATCCTTGGACAAATCACCTCATGCATCCGAGCCACCAGTCCCTTGTCTACAGATTGGAGAGAACAGCAGCTCCTATCCCCTAGGACTCAAGTAGCGAACAAAATGCCATAATGTATAGAGGGTCCTGACACTAGTACCTCACACATCAATGCTCAATCAAGGTGATGTGCCATCACCACCACCACCACCACCGCCGCCACCATCATCATCTTAAAGAGAACAGTTCCAAGATAGTGTTCTTAAATCTTCCCTGACAGATCGTCTTTATTGTTTTATGTTGGGGAGTGGGGTGGGGAACGAAAAGCTACTTTTTTTCCCTTCTAACTATACATTGTGTGTGTATTGTATATTTTACTTGGAAAGTCAGGTGGGAAGGCAGGGTTTCTCTGAGCTGAGGCCAAGACTCGGTGCTGCTGGGCATGCCCTCCAGCTGCCTCCGGCCAGCGGCCCCAGGATGCCTAGCAGTTTCCCTGGGTGAGTCTGGCCACAGACAAACCGTGAGCTGGTGTCCACAGTCATGCCTAGGGGAGAGGGGAGGAGCTCAAATGCATTCAACGGCCCTTTGCAGCTGAGATTACTTATTCACTCATCACTTCTACCCACAGCATGTAGTCCTGTGGTCCGGTATACACACAGGTGTGGCCTGTTCTCTTGGAGGTCCCAGTCTCTTGAGAAGAGACACTAGTAAACGAGACGGATGGCCCGAGCAGAGGGCATGGGCTTGGGAGGAACACACGTATCTAACTTGTCAGCAGGGGTGGCTCACTCTAGGGGCCTGGGGTTGAAGGGAGCCCTCGGGTCTCACCTCAACACCCTCTGTGTTCAATCAGTGATACAGAGGGTCCCGGCTGAGCAAAGGATGTCTGGGAATGAGCCGCCATTCTTCCCCCCAGCCACCCCACATTCTATCTTTACACAAGACCTCATGAACTCGCATCCACAAAAATGTCCCCCTGACTCTGGATTTGAGCAATGGTTAATGTTAGGAATGGCTTCTTAAAGTTTGAACCTTTTCTCTGTAAAATAGTAATTATAAACACTGCAAACTAGGTTGTGCTTAGTAACACAAATATACATCCACTTAAACTATAGTTCCTGTTAAAAAAGTCTCAGCAGGACCAGAGCTCCGCCCCTCCAGTCCGGAGGATGGCGGACGACCCAAAACACCGTCCTTTTTTAAATCCAGCAAATCAATGAGTCAGCAAACTGGCTGTCATTTCATCCTGCTGCATCACTTCTGAACATTCCTTTCACGAGGTAAGGGAGCAGTTTCTCTGATGTGCTTTCCCCTTTGCCTCGGCTGCCACGGCCGCTCAGGGCTCCCGGCAGGCAGGAGAACAGTATGCCACCACGGGAAGCTCCATCACATTTGCTTTCACTGCATTTCATGGGGGCATTTGCTTTTTTGGGTCTCGTTCTGCAGGATGACTATGCATGCATGAGTCTCCTATTGGCAGAGTGAGTACAGCAAGTCCTAGAATAAGATCCTTTCCTTGTACTATTGGTGAGTGGCCACAGGACCTTGATTCTTAACTTATATCCATTAGCTATGGTACCTGATATACGTGGTTCTATTACATGTGGTTTCTCTTAAAGTCACAGAACCTACTGAGGATGTTAAGTCAGGACTTGCTTTAACTGCAGCGTCACCACCACAGGCCCAGGTTCTGCTTAAAGAATCTTTGTTGCTTCAGCAATGGCAGCGTCAATAAGCAGCTCAGACAGTGTTAAGACTTAACTCACCTCTCTGGCCCCTGGTGCCCGTGTTCAGACCTCTTGTCTGCAAACCCCTCCCTGCCTTCACGATTGCTGGCCTGGGCTTCTGCTCCTTACCCAGCTCTGCCTGGGGGAGAGATCACTGGTGCAGGAAAGCACACACAGAGGGCAGAGTGGTGCAGGGACAACAGGTATGGCAACATTTAGAAGAATCAAATTCTCACTTTTGACCTTCTTCAGAGAGGTTCACAACATTAGCGAAAAACGAAAACCATGGAAGGAAATCCTGGCAAACGTGTCCCTAATCTTGGGGTGGGTTCAGTCTCCCAAAGCAGGCAGGCCTGGGACTCAGTGCCTCTGTTCCCAGCAGCCTTGCTTCCTGCCCAGCATACAGCAAGTGCTCAGTGATGGCTGAGCCGCTCCCGGAGCTGAGAACTCACCAGCGGGTCTCCTTCCGCATCGCTGGGGGGCATCTGCTTGCTGGCCGAGCCCTCCCGAGGCATGGAGTAGCCATCGAAGCCCACATCCTCGGGCCGGAGCTGCAGCAGGGGGGGCCACTCGTGCTGCTGGGGGCTGGCCGCCCAGGGGTAGGTGTCCATCACCCACTTGGCGGGGTCCTCCCAGGGGGCCCGCCTTCCGTAGAGCTAAGGGGAGGCCAGGAAGAAATCGTTAGGAGGGGGCTCAGACCTCCTCTGTAGCCCTGACTTTGCAGCTTCCCGAAAAGTTCCCCCAATGTAGTGTTATGCCTCCCCTGAATGCTACCGTAAGGGAGTCACCTAAGGTACACCAAAGGCAGCATGACTCAGGTCTCAGGAACGCCGGCTCTGGAGTCAGGCTGACGGGTTCACGCCTCAGCTCTGCCACTGACTCACTGTTCCCCTAACTCTAAGCCTGGCTGATCCACCTGAATGGTGGCCAGCTTCCGTGGTAGAAACAGTTCCAGCATAGCCCATGCCAGACAACCAACACGACTTTACTAAATGTGGAGCTGGAAAGGGACTGGCTATTAGCCCCATCGCCCTCCTGTGATACCACTAGCTCTAGCCCCTCCTGCATGCACCCACCCGTAGAGTTCCTTCCCTGGCCACCAACACCACAGGCAGGGTCACAAATGACCCTGTTCTGATAAAACCTCATTTCTTGAGGAGGGTCTGACTCTTATAGTCCCTCTATCAGTGGTTCTCAACCTTTTTTAATGCTGTGACCTTTTAATACAGTTCCTCATGTTGTGGTGACCCCAATCTTAAAATTATTTTCGTTGCTACTTCATAACTGTAATTTTGCTACTGTTAATGAATCATAATGTAAATATCTGTGTTTTCTGATAGTCTTAGGCTCTAGACAGCGGTTCTAGAGCCTTGCTAGCAGTTTTCAACCTGTGGGTCACGACCCACAAGTTGAGAACCGCTGTCTAGAGCCTAAGACCATCAGAAAACACAGATATTTACATTATGATTCATTAACAGTAGCAAAATTACAGTTATGAAGTAGCAACGAAAATAATTTTAAGATTGGGGTCACCACAACATGAGGAACTGTATTAAAAGGTCACAGCATTAAAAAAGGTTGAGAACCACTAAACTTTCAGACTGTTAACAGAGGTTACATGTGGGTGGTGCTTCTCCCGCCAATATATTGCTCGTATTTGTCCATATTAACTAATTTGCTCTTAAAAGAGAGAACTATATTATCACTTAATTTTGTAAGACCATTACCATGCCTCCACACTCTTTTAAGCTTTCATGATAAAACGATTTTAGTGGTGAGTCTCAGACAGGATTCTGTTCGTGTGCAAAAAGGCATCTGTGCCAGAGAGAAAGGGAACACAAGCATTTGGGGATATTTGGAATCGAGGAAGGCTGTTCCAGATTAGGAACATTCCTGCAATTTTTAGAAACTTTTTCCTCCTAGGGCCTTCCCTGTGGAACTGGCCTGCTTTTCCCGGGCCAGACTTTACGTGGGTGGGGCTGCACCAAAGCCCCATTTCTGACAGCTCCTGCTTCTGTCTCCGCCCTCCTGCCTGGAGGAGACGGTCAGGGCTGCTGGACCGCAGAGGCCGGAAGGGGGAGTGCAACCAAGTCCTCAGAGGGAGTCTGTCCTGGGGGTTTTCAGGGGAGTCAGGCTCATGCCTGACCCCATCACTGAAGAATCTGAGAAACTTTTCCCCTGACCCCATCACTGAAGAATCTGAGAAACGTTTGGGCTCCTCAGAAGACAGCCTGAAAAACACTCTTGGGTCCAAACTTTTCAGAGTGCAGATGGGTACCCTAGAGAAGGGAGGCTTGCCCCGGGTCTCAGAGCAACCGGGGTAATGTGATAAAGCACTCGTGCCTCCTTCTATGTAGGGGGGGGGGGGGGAAGAAGGATGACACACAGACCTTTCGAGTTACTCTGTAGACTAGACACTTTGGCAAGTGTTCACAGTGACAGCTCCAGAGGGGAACAGGGCTGGGGACTGACTCATCGGACAACTATTCGCTGGCAAATGCAAGCAGCATCGCAAGAACAGGAAGCATTTTACAAGCCTCCCCACTTGCTGCTGGACACGTTCCAGTCCAGGTGGTGAATGGCTGGGTAAGGACCGTGGCCCGTACAGGAAACACTCTGAAGCGCCTTGGCCCCCGTGCAGAGCCTGTGGCAGCGCTAAGCAGCAGCAGAGACGGCGGATAGACAGACGACAGACAGAATAGGACATTTGCTTTCACCACGGCAGGGAGGAGCCTGGCAGCCTCGCTGTGTCAGGAACACGGAGCCAACTCAGAAACTAAAGCCTGGCTACTGGCAGCTTTGGAGTCTGCAGGATGCACGCGTGCACCACACCCACCACACCCGGAGGAATCAAGGCACACTTTCAGGAAGATCTTCCAGGCAGTTACAGAGCCACATCCCACATGTACGCTACCGGGAAAAGACTCCGGACTCAAAACTTGCAAAGGTGTCTGATAGCCACTAGGGGGCAATGCCACAAATCCTCTGGGAGAGGATGTGTCTGGTGGAGGGACAGTCTGGCAGTCAGTGCGGGGTGAGGGGGCAGGGAGGGTAGTGTGGCAGGGGGGTAGCTCATTTCAGCAGGAGCTCTGGCCCCTCCCCCCACCACAGGCAGCCCTAACAGAGTCCGCCCTGGGGCCTCTACCTCTTCTTAGCTCATAAATTTGGCCAAGGGCTCACCTTTTCTGAACCAATGTGCTGCCTTCATGGCCTCTCTGCACACCTAGCAAGCAGGGCCAGGTGAGGACTAAATGGCCCCGCCCGGTGCTCAGCACAGTGAGCATGGCATCAAGGTGACACGGAGGAGAGTAAGGAACTTGACACTTTTTAAAATAGAGGAATCCTTTTGTCAAGTGAAACCTGACACAGAACTGCACTACCTGAACCACAGTACCCGGCTCCCTGAACCACCTGAGGTTTCTGGGGAAGTTCGGACAGCGTGGAAGTCAGGGAAGTAATGGAGGGCTCAGCTAGACTGGGCTCCAGTGCTGGCTCATCACACCCCAGAGTCAACCTGGGGCAAAGCTTCCTGGGCTGTGGTTTCCTCATCTGGCAGGTGCTCTGAGCTGTTGTGAGAGGCATGTCAAGCTACATGAGAGGCATGTCAGGCCCCAAGCCCCGTGCCTGGCAAGTAGCAAGCTCTCAGAAAATGGTCAGCAAACTTTCCTTCCAAACTAGAGGCATAAGAACACGCCAGGTTTCCGTGAATCAGCAGGTTCCCTGGGGCCCCCAGGGCTCAGCAGGGCGATGAGGTCAGAGGTCCGAGGCTGGCGGCTCATTTCTGAGCAGACTGGTAAAATGCCAATGCCGGCCGCCTCCTCCGGTTGCTCACAGGCTCTTGAAAGATTGTTCTTCCAATGACCTCCCAGCACCAGGAAGGGATGAGTTTCCTGCCGTCTTAGGGGATGCTGGCGTGGCTCTGGTTTTGTGTGCTTTTCAAGTTCTTGTCTGAGCGCCTTTGAAGACCCTCCGTGCGGCTGCATGTTACCCACAAGCAGTCAGACACTCGCCAGGCTCAGCCAAATGCACAGAAAGGACACCCAGCATTGCACTCTCACACGCACGTGTGGGGCACGCACCCTCCGTGACCTCCACAGGCCTACGGCGGTGTCTTGTGTCTCCCGATGCACAGGACCTGGGAACCAGCTGCTAAACTGGTTGCTGACTGTTCAGCCGTGCATGACACCCGCTCATCACGCAGCGAGGGGGCCGAGCCTTGAGCTTCTCAGGCTGCTTCCAGGCTCCGCAATAAAACTTCCATCTACAGCTGAGCTCCTGGAGCTGACCCTGGGCTGAGTGAGAAGGGATGTGCTGCCTCATGAGCCCATGGTCACCTGGGAGGCGTCCTGGGGCAGGTAGGGAGTCCATGACCGCCCGAGGGCGGAGAACCTGGGATTCCAACCAGAGGTGTGGACTCCAATCCCAGATTTTTCAAGGTTGACTCTTAGGACCCTCGGCAAGTCACTTATTCTCCTTTGAGACTCAACCTTTCTCCTTTGAAAAATGGAGATTAAAGAAAAAAAATCTATATTCCAGGACAAATGCAGGGCTTGAACCAAACAGCAGATGTGAGAATACCTTGTTAACTGTGAAGTGCTACACACGCTTGCTTCTGTTTCTTTGCTCTCACTATGCTGAGCGCACCACAGCCAGAATTTCATTTACCCTTTGCCACAAGTCTTTGTGGCACAGGACTGTTCTTCTCCTTGTCTATCCATGAGGGCACTATGGCACAGAGAGGCTAAATGCCTTGCCTGGGGTCACACAGCTAACAGGTGGCAGAGCCAGGACTTATAGCCAAGTGTGACCCTACACTGTGCCAGACTGCTGGCCTCATGTCAGTCAGAATCCTGAAGGAGGAGATAAAACCCACTCCTCTGATAACCAGAACTGCCTCTCCTTCTCCCTGCTCCCCCTATTTTGAGGAGGCCAGCGGGCCATGTCTCACCTGGAGTCCTTCCCTGACGGCTTCCAGGAGATAGGGGATAATTGAGTAGTTCCACAAGTCAGTGAACCACACCCTGGAGCCGTCCACGTCGATGGGGCATGACAGGAAGAGCCGGGGGCCTGGGGACCAAATGAAAATCCATCAGAGCTGAACTGGGGAGAAGCCAGGAGAAGCCACGATCCAAGCATCCCTCCCAATTTCTGAGTGACAGCAGAAATTCCACCTGCCGGGTGGCGGGCACAGAGCAGACACGTGGGTTCCATGACACCCCTCCTTCCTATCCTCAGGATCTCTCTGCCCCAGGAAATCACCCAAAAGAGAGGAAAGGCTTTATGGAGAAAGATGTTCCTTATGGTATTATCAGTACTGACCTTTGAAAATGCAAACACATTTGTCCAAGAGAACAGAAATGGTGCCGCAAATGATGGTGTACCCACCTGTGAGTCTTTTCCAGCCTTTAAAAATAATTACAAAACTGGAGCAGCAACTCAGGATGCTTATGAGACAATGTGAGGTGAAAAAGAAATGAATGTGCTGTAGGTATATCAACTATGTAAGATATCTATGTGTGGACAAGGGCAAAAAAAATCAGCTCAAATTAAAATAATCATGCCAGGAGGGTGGAATGATCAATGAATGACCTTTCCCCCTCTGTTCTAAATCCTGAAGCTCTAGGAATGTTGGTAACGTTTTACTTCATTTTTTAAAGCAGAGCCTTCGGGGTGGGCACTTCACTGAGCTGGCAGTTTCCACATCGGCCCAGGCTGGACCGTCTCTTGCTGCTGATCAGCCCCAGGGCCTTGGACAGGGCAAGGGACGTGGGCGAGGCAGTCGGGGGTCTGCCTTGGGCAGGGATTGTCCCCTCTGCCTCCTTCTCTGTCCACATGAACAGATCAGAGTCCAGCTGACTTGTGCCTGCAGGGCGCTGCCCTGGCCAGGGCCCCCCTGAGTCAGCCCACCCACCATTCTTGTCTGGCTGCCCACCTACCTATGGTGACGTCCGAGGAGCTGTGAGCCTCCAGGAAGCGGTTGAGGTGATGCCAGACCTTGGGAATCCAGTCGATGATTTTCACCAGCTCCACATTCCGCACCCGCCCACTGATCTCCGTCTCCATGAGCTTCCGCCTCAGGAACCGGCCAAGGAAACCCTTCACGGGCTCCGTGTGGTTGGCACAAAGCACCCACCTGGGGGACATCACGTTTTCAATGATTAGGACAGTGAAGAAACGAGGACTAGCCTCAAAGCACATGAAAACTAGACAGATGGTGTGTGCTAACACTCAAGTAGGACTCCTTTTGAAAACACTGCACATTCATTAACTCACCTCTTCTCACAGCAACCCCATGACCTAAATACTATCCCCATCCCCATTTTACAGATGGGAATGTGAAGGCACAGACAGGTTATGTACAAGATCAAAGAAGCAAGCTAATAGGAGAGCTGAGGTTAGAACCAAGACAGTGCAGCTCCAAAGTCCAAGCTCTAACCACCGTCTCTGCTGCCTCGCGTGCTTTTGTCAGGCCCTGTGCCGGGCCATAGAGCTGTAACAATGACTGAGACACATTGGTCTCTGTTCCCAGAAGCTCACTCACTGTCTAGTCGAGGAAGCAGATAAGCAAACAGAGAAATGAGGCGTGAAGAAGCCTGGGGAATCAGGGAAGGCTCCTCGGAGGAGGGGGTGTCTGGGCTGAGACTGGAAGGATGGATGGAGCAGCCATATAAGGAAAGGCAGGAGCAGGGGGTAGGGTGGCAGGTGGAGAGCTCCATGAAGCATTTGTAGAGAATGAGAAAAAGGGGCGGGGTTTGGGGAAACAGCCAGAGGCCAGTTTCTAAGGTCAAGACTTTAGACTTGACCTGCCAACCCAAGGAGCCTCGATGTATTCTGGAGGCGATGGGAACTACTCAAGCACTTCAGGGGTGAGGGTTTATGGTCACATTTGAATTCTAGGACACTCCCGCCAGCGGCCACTGGCACTAAGGATGAGGCCACTCTGCAGGCAGTAGTGCCCAGGGAAGTGACGTGGCATGGCAGTGGTGGGGGAGGAGGAGGAGGAAGGACTTGAGGCATCTTTAGGAAAAAGCATGGACAAGACGGGACAACCTGGATACGGAGGGGAACCACGATCTCAGGGGCCTGGAGGAGGTCACACTTCCCAGGGAATGACAATTGAGGCCCACTTCCCAGAGATCTCCCTCAGGGGTGCCTGCAGAGTGGCCAGTGAGGATGGGGGAGGGTGCCATCCCAGGACACGATTCTCACCCCCATCTAAGGGCCAGCAGGAGGGGAGGAGCGCTGGGGTCACCAAGGGGTCCAAGTGGGGCAAAGGGCGTTTAGCGGTTGGCACCACAGAAGGCAAGCGGCAACCTACGTAGGCACAACAGTGCAGCAGCTCTTCCCTCACCCAGCAGGAAGACCGCGTGGTGCTGGGACAGAGGACACAGGGCAGCTAGTGGCAAAGGCCCACAGACCCACAGACAGCCCTTGAGGACAAAGCAAGGGCCTTCATTGCTCATGTTCACCTGAGCCCCCGGGAGATGTGCCCCTGATGTGCAGGAGGCGAGTGGCCTACATGCTCCTGCCCGGAGGTGCCTCCCTTGTCTCTGCTACCTCAGGACTTAGTGACCTCACACGGGTCATCTAATTCTCCCAGCCTCAGTCTCCCCATTAGCAAACTGTGAGTGAGAAATTTAACTATGTGGGGCTATTGTGAGAACGAAGAGCGAAGCTGTGAAAAACGCCCCACGTGCTGCCTGGCACAGAACTGGTACTCAGAGGGCGACACCTTACCTGAAGTTGTGATGGAGCTGCAGGTTGGGAGTGGAAGAGGTAGCCTGGTTCATTGTGCCGATTATGTAAGGGCTGCGGGGGACACGGAGGAAAGGAAGAGGACTTTGTGAGGCAAACTCAGCTCCAGAGTTGAGCCTCAACTCTGGCTGGCTGTCTCTCAGCCCCCCATGTGACCCCAGCCGTGCGTGGGCACAGCTCCATGCAGCACACCTCCCTGTGCCCATTCTGGAAGGACCAGGGCCCGGAGCTGTCCTTTACCATCTGTGGTCCTTGCAGCTGAGCAGCCCATTGAAGATCTCGCCCAGGGAGCTGACGTGGTGCAGGTTGTCCAGGATGATGACGAGAGGCATGTCTGCAGCGTTGTTCTCACTGGCGCACTGGTCGGCAAGGTTGGACAGGTACTGGCGCAGTTCCTGCAGGGGCGAGGGAAGGACAGGATGCAGCCCATGAAGAGCACATGGTCAGAGCCTGCACGTTGTCGAGGCCAACACAAGGGGAGGCCCTCCACGGGCCGCGGGCCTGCCTACTGCAGAGGTTGGCTTGGGTGATGCGGGAGGACAGGATGAGGAAGCCTGCGCCCTGCCTTCTGGCTTTCACTAGGTAACAGAACTCCTTCAGTGGAGGGCCAGAGCACAGCAGCTGGAGGTGCCCAGGCCTGGTTCTGTATCCTTCCTCTACCACTTCTCTATATGTCACCATTTTTCTTGGATAGTTCCTTTTTTTGAAAAACTTTTAATATTTTTATTGACTTCAGTAGAGGAAAGGAGAAGGAGATAGAGATAGAAACATCAATGATGAGAGAGAATCATTGATCGGCTGCCTCCTGCATACACTCACCCCCGCCCCCTCAAACCCTTCACTGGGAATCAAGCCTGCAATCTGGGCATATGACCTTGACTGGAATCGAACCTGGGACCCTCCAGTCTGCAGGATAACACTCTATCCACTAGCCAAACCAGTTAGGGCTGGATATTTCTTATTGTGCCAACTTTCCAGGAAGCTCCAAAGGGTTCCAGAGGTGCCTTACACACCTCTGTGTAAGCTGCACACGTTCTGTATATAAGGTGCTCTTCCACAGAGCCTGCTGAGGGCCATGTATGCTGAAGCCCTCCATGAATCAATATCATACAGAATCCCACACAAGTGCTGCTGAGTAATGCTGTGGCAGACAGACAACCAACAGTGCAGGGGGCAGTGGGTCTGCATGCCCAGGGGCCTTGGGAGGTCTGGGTGAAAGGGTAAGCTTTGAACTGAAACTGTGAAGAATGGCTGGGGGATTGGCTGGAGCTGGGGCCAGAACACAGCTCAGTGTGGCTGGGGAAGGCCTGTGTTCTAAAAAGGAAGAGAAGAATAATGGTGCAGATGGGGACAGGGCTGAAATGGCTAGTTAAGGACCAGCCAGAGAACCCAGGATGACTGCCTGGTGATGTCACCATCATGCTTGCATGAGCTAGAGCCGGGCACGTCTCTGAGGGCCTCACACAGCCGAACTTCTATAGCCCACAACCCTCTGGGGTGGGTACTATGGGTAGCTCCCTTTTACAGAGAGGGAAACTGAGGCACACCTAAGTCAGGTGACTGCCCTGAGATTGCAGAGAGGGCGAGCAGCAGGCTGGTTCAGACTCGGTGCCTGTTCAGTGTGCTCCTCACACCTGACACTTCAGTGTGCTAGCCACTGCCTCCTATGAACACGTCTATACCCACGTCTCCCTTGTAAGTCACAATGCGGCTTAAGCCCAACTTCTTAAGTTTCTAGTGATTTTTCTTTCTTTGAGCCCCTTTCCATCTGGGTTCATGGCCTCAGCCTTATATTGACAGGACTCCTGGGCCTCCCGCCCCTACTCAGGGCTTCGGGATACAGAGTGTGAGTGTCCTCTGCCCGAGGTGCCCAGCCAGGGGTCCTTCTCTCACTGGTCCTGGAGAGGATGCTCCCCTCAGCTCCCACTGAAGCTCTCGACTCAGGGGCTCAGACCACTTCTCTCTGGTCCTGTCCCCACATCCACGTCACCTGGAAACCTGTGAATGGCCCAGGTTCCTGGCCCACACAACCTTTTGAAAATGGGCATCAGAGAATGAGGGTGAGGAAGACCCATCTTCAGGGATGCTAAGGGGTTGCTAAGGTGGAAGAGTCCTTCCCAGTTCACCTTGGATGCTGGCCCCTTTGCAGAGGGCCAGCCGGAGGGAATTACCATGAACTCCACTGTGTGAAACCCCTTCCCAACCTGTGCCTGAGACTAGGTCAGGCCGTCCAATGTTTCTATCGTTCTCTGTGAGGCAGGGCCAAGCCTATTTGCTGCCCTGGAGTCTAAGGTTTTGACTTGAGCTCCAGTCCACTTCTCCAGTGACCTCAGACATATGACCATCTGCCTTAGGCCTCAGTTTCCTCCTCTGTGAAACGGGGATAGCAGCAACTGGTCCCTTCATGGCGAATAGCTGTGAGCTGTGAGGCAGCCAGCTTGCGGTCATGGGGCAGTCTGTCAATATGAACTATTCTTCTTGTTCTAAAAAAGGTATTGTTTTGGAAAAAAAAGCATCACCAAGTACATGATAAATTCTTGGTAAATTGAAACTATTAGCACTGAACGTGCAGCTTATAGTGGGAAGTTTTGGGTCAAAGCCTTATTTCCTGCTAGACCCCTCTGGGCTCTCATAACCACCAAGGCTGCTTTCCCATCAGGGTGGG
>PVJN01052595.1:0-14038 GCA_004026805.1 Lasiurus borealis | reverse complement strand
GATTCCAAATGCAAACTAATATTTTAATTTGAACAAGAAACGACATTATTTAAGCATGCAAACCAAAAGTCTATAATAAAGTTTACTTTATATTTATAACCTAATTCTTCCCCATTAGCCTGGCTGCAAAAGATGTTCCCACCCTACTTACAGATCGAGACTCTGCAGTTAATCCATGGGCTTTGCATACATTGAATTCTCCTCACCTTTTCCTAGGTGAATTTTCCCTCACCATTTTCCTTGGTGAATTTTCCTTTCTTCGCTCTTAGGCGAATAATACCTTCTCATCCAGACGTAGCCTCGTGGTTCAGGGTTCCCGGTTCAGGGTTCGGGTTCTGAAGGAGGCTGGATGCAAACAAAATGAGAGACTATGAACATTAATTTGGCGATATTGGGGGGCCATGCTGGGAGCCTTCCTCTGGTCACTAGAGTCTAGTGGAAAGGACTACCACTTGCTCTGGCCCTTTTCTCCCTTTTATTAAGACTTTTGGACACACCCCTAGCCTTTAGGCCAGACATAACAAAAGAGAAATTAACATGAAACAAACAGGTGGAGGCTGCTTCTGCTAACAATGTTTTCAACTAAACAGTGAGTGATTAGCTTTGACCTTTCAGAGCAATTAAGGTTGACTTATATCCATTTAGTGAGAACAATGTTTGGTTTCCAACAAGCTACCATATGTCTTTTGATTGGATCATTTAGGCCATTTACATTTAAGGTTATATTGATAGATACTTATTTATTGCCATTTTTGTTCTTTATGCCTCTGTTCTTCTGTTTCTCTCTATTTCTATTACTTAAAATAGTCCCTTTAGCATTTTCTGCAGTGCTGGTTTGATGGTAATAAATTCTTTTAGCCTTTTTTTTTTTTTTTTTGTCTAGGAAACTTTATTTTTTAGCTAAATTTTTTTAATTTAAATTCTTTATTGTTGAAAGTATTACATGTGTCTCAATTTTTTCCCATTTTGACCTCTCCCCAGCCACTCCCATGCCCCAGCATATGCCCACCGTCTGTGTCCATTGGTTATGATTATATGCATGCATAAATGTCCTTTGGTTGATCTTTTACCTCCACCACCCCACTCTTGCCTGCCTTCTCTCTGATATTTGATCGTCTGTTCTATGTCTCTACCCCTCTGGGTGTATTTTTTTTCATCAGTTTATATTATTCATTATATTCCACAAGATAGTGAGATCATGTGATACTTATCCTTTCCTGATTGGTTTATTTTGCTTAGCATAATGGTCTACAGGTCCAACCAAGCTAATGAGAATGGTAATGATGGGGAAAATGATGGGGGGCTAGCAATCTGAATCTTTACCAGTAACTTAATGCACATTCTTGTTAGCCTATAGTCTAGGCACTGCCCCTTCTTTAATTATCTGGTCTTTCAAGACTTGTTTACCTAAGTACTACTCCTATTTTAGAGAGGCCATAAACCATGATTAATACAGAACCCACAGATGAAGTTATCAGCACTGGTGCCAGGCCACCCCAACACATGGGGCTTTTTGCAAAGCCCATGAAAGGTCCGAAAGTACCATCCCATATTTTGAGGACAAAGAAACCAAATGGTATACAGAGAAAGCTTCCTCCATATTGGCTTGCTCAGGATTTGGAGAGAAACAGTACTCCCTGAGTTACTGTGCCAGTACATATGAAATATATGAAACTAAATGGGTCTTTCCTGTGTCTCCAAGTACTCCTGTGTATTTTTTGGTCACCTGGTAAATTCTGTAACAGTAAGAGTTCTTTCTGTTTTTAAAACAGTGTAATATTCCACTGTGTAGGTGTACCACAGTTTTTAATACACTCATCAGCTTATGACCACTTAGGCTGCTTCCGAAACTTAGCTATTGTAAATTGTGCTGTTATGAACATAGGGGAATATTTCTGATCAGTGTTTCTGATTTCTTGGACTATATTCCTAGAAGTGGAGGAATAAATAAACAAGTGGAAAGTATACTGTGTTTATGGATTGGTAGAATCAACATAATTAAAATATCAGTATTACCCAAAGCAATCTATAGATTCAATGCAATCTCCATTAAAATACCAATGGTATATTACACAGACCTAGGATAAACTTTCCAAATCTTATGAAATAAATAAAAAAAAAAGAACATGAATAGGCACAGCAATCCTGAGAAAGAAAAAGAAAGTGGAAGGATCATAATACCAAATATCAAGCTATATTACAAAACCACTATCCTCAAAACAGCCTAGTACTGGCACAAAAACAGACATATAGACAAATGGAGAAAAACAGAGAACCCAAAGTCTAAACTGGTTTGGCTCAGTGGATAGAGTGTCGGCCTACAGACTGAAAGGTCCCAGGTTTGATTCCGGTCAAGGGCATGTACCTTGGTTGTGGGCACATCCCCAGTGGGGGAAGTGCAGGAGGCAGCTGATCCATGTTTCTCTCTCATTGATCTTTCTAACTCTCTATCCCTCTCCCTTCCTCTCTGTAAAAAAATCAATAAAATGTATTATAAACAAACAAACAAACAAAAACAGAGAACCCAGAAATCAAGCCAAGCCATTATGCTCAAAATATCTGATAAAGGAGGCAAGAGTATAAAATGGAGTCAAGATAGTATCTTTAATAATTGGTGTTGGAAAAATTGGACAGATACACCAAATTACAAAAATAAACTCAAAATCGATACAAATAAACTTAAATGTAAGATGGGAAACCATAAAAATCTTAGAAAAATCCATAAGCAGCAAAATATCAAATATATTTTGTAGCAATATATTTACTGACACATCTCTTAGGACAATGGAAACTAAGGAGAAATAAACAAATGGGACTACATCAAAATAAAAACCTTCACAGCAAAAGAAACCATCAGCAAAATGTTGACAAAGCATGGGAGAACATACTGTCCAAAGTGACCTCTGATAAGATTTTAATCTCCAAAATTTATAAGGAACCCATACAACTTAATAAAAAGAAGATAAACATTCCAACCAGAAAATGGGCAAAAGACCTAATTAGACATTTCTTGAAAATGGGCATACAGAAAGCCGAGAGGGAAATGAAAAAATGTTCAAAGTCACTAATCATCTGAGAGCTGCAAATCAGAATATCAATGCGGTATCATCTCACATCTGTCAGAATGTCTATCATCGACGAATCAACAAATGACAAGTGCTGGTGAGGTTGTAGAGAAAAAGGAACCCTCTTGCACTGCTGGTGAGAATGCAGACTGCTGCAGCCACTGTGGACAACAGTGTGACATTTCCTCAAAAAATTAAAAATGGAACTTCTGTCTGTGAAACTCTATTTAACCTTCTTTTTTAGATACTGAGTTTGCTAGATAGAGTAGTTTTGATTTAGTTACTTTGTATACTTCATACCAAGCCTTTCTTGCCTAAAATGATTGAGAAATCTGCTAACAGTATAATGGGACCTTCCTTGTTGGGAACTTTCTATCTCTTTCTTTCAGCTTTCAAGATTCTTTCTTTGCCTTTAATGTTTACATTTTATTATTATGTGACAATGTGAGGTTCTTTAGGGGTTCTTCTTGATTGGGAGCCTCCGTGTTTCCCAAACTTGAGTGATATTTTCCTTCACCAGGTTAAGGAAATTGTCTGCCATTTTATTTTACTTCTTTCTCAGATTTGGGTCCTTCTGATACCCATATGATGCAAATGCTATTACATTTCATGTTCTCTCAAAGCTCCTTAATCTCTCCTGACTTTTAATTTTTTTTTTCATTTTCTGCTCCGAATAGTTGTTTTTTCTACCTTGTCTTCTAATTCACTCATTTGATCCTCACTTCTAGTGTACTGTTGAATACTTCTAGGGTGTTCTTTATTTTAGCTATGACATTCCTCATTTTCAATTAAATCTGGTTTATTGTTTCAAGCTCTCTTTTCATGTAATTATTTTTAAGTTGTTTATAGTTTTCACTGAATTGTTTGAGCACCCTTATTATCAAGGCTCTGAGTTCTTTATCTGACAAATTGTTTACCTTCATTTTATTTAGTTCCTTTTCTGGCAATTCCTCATTTTCTTTAATTTGGTGTTGTCTCTCTGTTTCCCCATTTTTAATGTCCCTTTAGCTTTGTTTCTATTAGATCAAACTGCTATGCCTACCAGATTTTGTGGGGTGATCTTATATAGTAGGTGTTTTATGGGATCCAGTGGTGCAGACCCTTATATCTCCTTAGCTGGGTGCTCTAGGAAATTCCCTTCTTGAGTTATTTGGGTTCTCCTGTTGTAATTGGGTCTTGAATGTTATTGTTCCATTTGTGGGCCACTATTAGATACCTGTATTTGGATTATCATGATTTTACTTTGCTAATCACAAGACATAGCAGTATTAAGAGATGTCCCAGAGGACCTTGTGTACTCTGCAGATACTTCTTCCCCCCATACGTAGTAAAAATCTAACTTTCTCTTGAGCATCATGATTATTTACCCCAGAAAATACAGCAACCAATTTTGTTAGTTGTTGACTCACTAATATGAGCAGTCAGAGGTTGAAAAGATTATGAATAACTCTTGGTAAGATAAAAGTGGAACTAATGATCTTGTCAGTTTTTTAGAAGTATCCCTTAGAAAAGACTAATTGGACTTTTGCGTGCAGTCAAGTATGACCTCAGCAGTATAAGGGTCAAATGGAATTCACATCCAAATATCTGGGGAATAAGTGAAAGCTGAAGTTGGATTGAGCCATTGTGTGGGCTCCGAGGCTGTCATAAAGCTAAAAGAGTTAACCCATAAGTCTACCAGCAGCAGATATTAGGGACAGAGTCCCTGAGCAGTGATCAGATGGCCAAGGGAAACACTTATTTCAAAATCCTTCAAAGGCCCAAGGAACAGCACAAAGAATAACAATGTTCAGATACAAGTTTTGCTCTCTGTGTTAAGAGAATATAATCAGCACTTTCCATCTGAAAAAGAAACAGATGTAAAGGTTAGTATTCAGAATGTCTATTAGAAAGCAGCTATATTAAAGTTACTATTATAAACTGCATAGACACTACACATACCAAAAGCAGCAGGGATATTGGTAGCAGGAAAAATTAAGTACCTTACTATCCAACAAGTTGAGGTCCACATTTCTTTGACTATTGTAATGTTAGATTATCAGAACTGCCACACTTCCAAAGCTAGTTATCTCTCCTCTATGGTTCCCTAACACCCTGTATTCTATCTCTTATTTACTTCTCTCTGTGCCTATTAGATAGTTAGCTCACAATGACAGTAGTTGTTTATTGTCCACAGTATCCTCATCAGTCACCAGAATGCTTGTCACATATTAAATAGTAAATATTTCAAGAACAAATAATCAAACAAATGATTCCATGGGTGACAGGAGAATTGACAGGGTAGAATGGGAAGACACTAGACCCCTAAAGTATGAAAAAGGAAAATATGACATGCAGGAAATCCAGACAAGACAATAAACTCTACACATAAATAGCATTATTTTGCACAAGACTGAGTCCTTTTACTCTTATTTCATGTTGGAAGTATTTATCCATAATTGCAGAAAGAGGTGTTGTTAGAGAGTAGACATTTTTGAGTACGCTTTCCTCCTAATTTACTTAGCCTTAAGTCTCAGTTGCATCTCACAAAATATCCTTGCAAGAGAGAACACTGTCAGCTTTCTGAAAAACACGATGGACCTGTAAATAACATGGTCATCAATAACATGACTCTGACATTACTTAAGAAAAACTGTTTTGTCTTAAATTGCTCTGCAAAAACAAGATATGGTAAATGTGCTTAAAAATGGTCCTGCACAAAGGGCGGGGGCTGCTCTCTGGACTCCTTGCATGGAGAAAGGCAGAACAGTCATTGTCCAGTAAATAAAGAATCCCGAAATTTTAATTTGGTTTGTGCTCCAGTGGTCTTTCACTCAAGTTTGATCCACAACATTTGGAGGCCCTGGCAATATAATCACCCTTCAGTCCTGTGACTGGAGCCTACCATGGTCCTCTGACTCTCCAACCCAGGGGGAGATCTCTGAGAAACGTTCCTCAGCCCTGGGACTGGTAGAGGTCGCTAAATTTCCTGATTAACTCTGATTGGACCCTCCTGAATCTGTTTTTTACCAGTAAGAAAAGTATTTCTGGTTCTGTGGGTGCCCATCTAGAGTTTCTGAGAGGCTTGGTGCAGTGCTACTTCTGAGACCCAATCCTGGTGCACGATGGTGCCCAGCAACCCTCAGTTGGTTATCATTGTCTTTGTCATTCTGTTTTATTGTGGTCTAATTGTCTTTATCATTAGAATGGGTCAGTCTGCTTCAAGTTCTGTCTGCAACGTTTGTTGAAAAATTTTTAGGAATTCAAGCAGTGAGCATGGGGGCAGATGTGCAGGACGGGAACGGGAAGTGATAGTGCAGGAGCGCTGCTATGTGCTGGCATTTTGGCCTCCAGTGAATGTACCAGGTGTGGGGCCCAAGGGAGCTGGACAGACCTCCAGGAGGAAATGTAAGTGTGAGAGTCTGTGTAAAAGACAAACCCTGCTCTAAGGGGAAGACAGAGAACTTTTAATTGTTTTTTCTTGATTTATAATTTTGCTATGTTAGTTTAAAATTTTGGAATTCTAGGGTTAATTTAAGGGTATAAAATTTGTGAAGGTGCCAATCCAGAGAAGTTTAAATAAAGGCTTGTTGAATGAAGATTAGTCATAATTAACTACTTTGTAGACTGATTTTTTCAGCCCTGGTAGCAAACTGAGAATCATGTGGTTCTGAGAACTGTGATCTGCCTGCCCTTCCTGATAGATATACAGTGGGTCCCTGTGGGAGGAATATAGCCAAAAACTGCTCTGGAGCAGGTGTGAGAAAAGGTAGAGACAGTGGAATTCACTCTCAGCCTGCTGAGATAGAGGAACCCTAGGCTGGGGGGCAGGGTGATGGTTAGAGATATCAGAAGTGGTGAAGGTGAAGAAGGATTTGAGATCCTCTGGGGTCTTGGAGTAAAGAAGGAAAATCTGGGAGGGAGAGCAGCTGTCCCTTAAGTGTAAAAAAAATGGTTATACAGGATCTCAGTTTGCTTGCCTTATTTCCCCTGCTAAGGAGAAAGTACATTGGTTAATACAGAAAAGGGGGTAGGGCATCAGCAGGAAGAGCAGGGAGAGATAGGTTTTTGTTGATTTTACTAGCTACAACCCACTCTACTGGCATCCTTGGTTTCTTGCTTATATGAACTATGTTAGACTCAAGGCTTTCTATAAAACACAGTGGATCTTCCTCTGCCTCATTTTCTTCTTTTTAACCCTTCCAATACACATAAAGAAAATCACATTGTCCAAGCCTAGCAGGGTGGGGTTAATGGGTATTTCTTGGGCAGGGGTAGAATATTCAGAAAAGGAACTTTAAGATATAATATCTTTAAGGCTTACAACTAGTTTAAGTTTTAAAAATATATGTCTCTCAAAAAGAAATATTTTTATCTGCTTTTAGTTTTATCAGAAGGTCTAAGTCATAAATGTTAATCTAAGAAATTCTGCCTGTTTACTTTTCAGGAATCATTAAAGGTTTGAGGTTTCAAAGAATAAGGAATACTGAGTAGAAGGTCTGAGGCATGGTTATACATTTTTAAAGGACATAGAAGGGTTGAAGGCTAATTTGGAAGTGTAAAATTTATAAAGGTTGTTTATGTAATAATAATAATAAGAGAAATGTTGAAAGGAAATAAAATATACAGACCAGTGAGCCAGGAAGAGTAAGTAATTTATACTCTGCCTCCTAAACAGAGGGTAAATAGCTATACCAAAGTACTTAGGGAGGGACTGATAAAAGTAATTTAACAATTACTGTTATAATACATTCAGAAAATAGTACTTTGGAAAGTCTATAAAAAAGGACTAACAAGGAAAATTCTATCTTAAAGCAGGTCAGTATATTTTTCTCCTTATACAATTTCTTCGAAATTTGGCAATACTTAATAAATAAATCATGACAATATATTTCTTTGCATAAATTCAATAAGACCAGTTTCCAATAGTAATTTTGTTAGCCAGAAACTTTGACTGGAGTATTATATTTTAAAGAGCCCTGTCTAAACTCTGAAGACTTGAAGCCAATAAGAGTGCCAAGGAAAAGCCTGGTATCCTGTTTGGAGCCCTGAAAATGACTGGCACTGGAGTGTTAGACCCATGCCCTACCAACACTGGTGGTTAGTCAGAGTAGAATGGAGCAGTATGGATGCCCTGCACCCTGCGGAACCCCAAGTACTCTAGGCTGCATTAAATAGGAGGGCTACTGAGATGGGCCTTCAAAACTAGGGCATGGGCACAGGTGGAGTCACTGAAGGGGAGGGATTCACCTAACTCAACAGATACTGCAGGCAGGCCAGACAGCGGCTAGATGGCTTGGCTTTTTAGCCCTACAGTGCACACTAAGATTCAATCATGAAATCTTGGCAAAGGTAGTTAGTTACCATTTTTGTTGTGTTTATGCAAACAATCAGGCCAAATTAATTACAATAGGTAAATTGGTCTTGATGTGGCTCTTCTAATAAACATAGAGGTAATTTTGAGGAGAAAAATTCTATTTAAGTAGAAGTTATTAAAACTGAAATGTTTTCTTTCCCTTCCCTTGGACCATTTGTTACAGTTTGTCTCTGCTAGGTCACAAGCCCACCTCCTTCTGTGCCCAGGCCTCATTGTCCTTCTGACAGACATCAAGGATCTCTTGGCTTGGAGAGAAACCACTGACCTGCCTCAGCAGGAAGTAGCTAGAAGAGCCCACCAATGTCCATTTTTCCTGAAAGAATTCAGAGCCAGGATCCTTGAGGTAATATATTAGGCAGTTAGACAGATATGAGCAGAGCAAGGACAATGGGCCAACTAGCACTACCAGATATAATTAAGTCTTTTCATTTCTACCTATGTAAGACAAGGGGACTCCCCATAAGCAAAATGGAATGAGGCTGTAGATGAAGCTGCCCTAAAACCAGTGGGGCCTCTATAGATTCTAGTGACTCTTCCAAACCCTGACTTACCCACCTCACCAGCTTATATGGAAACCCAATCTAGAAAAGCTGAAATCCAAAACCAATCTTTACTCAAGTTCTTACAGTCTTTACAGTCCACCCAGAAAGCAGTCCAGAAGCATGTTCAAGATACTCTGACTATACCAATTCTGATCCAGTCCATCCTTCCACACTGGTGACTTTGTGTGGGTAAAGACATTTGCCACACAAGACTGACTCCTCCCTGGAAAGGACCACCTCCACAGCAGCCAAGGTTGATGGAATCCCTACCTGGCTTCATCACACCTAGCTTAAGACAGTCCAGACAAAATAGAGAATCCAGGACTATTTGGATCCTCTAAAGATTAGTTCTGGCCCTCATTCTGGGCCCTTATCTTATGCTGACTTTAGTCAGCAGAAAATTCATTCTATCAAGCTTATAGTCTTCATGGGTCAATATAACTCTCTCACCAACAATGACCCAAAAGAAATAACAATTTGATTCTCTCATAAAAACCAGTGGGAAAATGTTAGAGAGTAGAAAATTTTTAGTGTGCTTCCTCCTAACCAAGTTAGCCTTGAATCCCAGCTATATGTTGGAAGAACAGATGACCCTGTAAATAACATGATCATAAATAACATGACCCTGACATTACTTAAGAAAACGGTTTAGTCTTAAATTACTTGCTCTGTAAAAACAAGATATGGTAAATGTGCTTAAAAGCGGTCCTGCACAAAAGGTTGGGGGTGTTCTCTGGACTCCCTGCATCAAGAAAGGCAGAACAGCCACTGGCCAGCTAATGAAGGCTCCCTAAATTTTAATTTGGTCTGGACTCCAGTGGTCGTTCACTCACTTTTACTCCACAACAGTGTGTCTGCTTTGTATGATTTATGTTAAGTACATTTGATGGTTGTTTTGTTGCATTGTTTTTGTTGTTAAGGTGATTGACATCATAGAATGACTATCACTTAAGGGGTCTCTATGACATAAAAGGCACTTCATCTTCAATGCTCCTACAAGTAGGTGAATTTAATTGTATGCCTTTTGATTAACTATTTAATTTGCTTTCAAAATGAAATTTCTAAAATATCCATGGACAATTTTAAATATCTAAAAGACTTAATTTTCATGAAATTCATTTAAATACCACTTAAATTTATTATGCTACAACTTATTTTCAATTCTTCTATGCATTTTTAGAAGAATTAGAGAATAGAGTTTAGCCTTCTCTGCATAATTGTCTGTCATATCTTTAACAGATAATTCTGACTTATCTCTTGGCTTCATAGTCTTCAGGCTAAATAATTACAGTCCCATTAACCTTTTTTTAAAGGTCATATTTTTAATCCTTTAATCATTTATGGAACTTTTTTTTTCTAATCCTCTGTAAATTCCCTTTTAAGTTTCAGTGCAAAAGTGAATGTGGTACCCACAAAAGATTTTAAATATGCTGAGATTCTGACTCTAATGGGAGATTTATCTCATGGTATCAACACTTTCTTCTTCACCATGAATTCCAGAATTGTACTGTTTTTATAACTGAGAAATAAGATTGCGCACTCATGTTCATCTTGTTAGTTCATCTTGTTACCCACTATTAATGAATAGATCCCATTGGGATTATAAACCAGATACCCAAAAATGTCACTTCACAGGATCAAATGTGAATTACACATTCACAATAAAATAATAATCATGCAAATTCAGTGACCTTCCTTAATAATAAAATGACAATTATAGCCTATATTACCTACAAAAGTAAGGAGTCTGAGATTCATTTGATCTTCTATCATTATAATGAAACGTTCGGGCAGTCCAATATGGAGCAGAAAGAGATGGGTGGATTAATTTTAAATTAAGCATTATGTTTCTAATTATGATTCAGTGTTATTCAATCATTCAAACTAAAATAACATTCTTTAATAACAGTATTATAACCTTATTACTACTAAAAGCAGAAATATTTATGCAAACTTCTTGTTAATTCCCTCAAAAACTTTCTAAGCAGGTGTTTCCAAATGCCAGTCATGGTAGAGCAAAAAAATGCATAAAAGTTACCTGAGATGTTTTGTTTATAAACTTTACTTTTTAAAATAATTAGAGAATCACAAGAAATTTTAAATAAATTTATAGATAGATTTCATGATACCTTCACTCAGAAGCCCCCAATATTAACATCTTGCATCACCTACAGTATAACAAAACAAGAAAATCGTCATTGGTACAATCCACAAAGCTTAATCTGATTTCATGTTATACATGCCTCTATGTGTGTGCACATGTGTGCACACATGCATGCCAATCTCTTCATATGTGTAGCTTCAAGTAACATCACAATCAAGATACTAAAGTATAACATGACATGACTCATTCTACTTCTTCAAGCCACATTATATTCCTCCACTGTCTACTTCTAAACCTTAGCAATTACTATATATATATGCAATATTCATACTATTAAAAACTGAAGTATTTTTAATAGAATTCTAGAGCCACAGAGTTATCAGTTCAGTAGATCTTAAATTAAAGCACGGAATTCACAGTTTTTAAAAGATGTTTTTGTCCTTTGGCAATTCACTTAGTATAGACAGCACCAAGATAACTAGCAAATGATGGAATCAAGTGTATGATAGTAAGACTCATAATAAGTTGGATTATTATATAATATTAGAGGCCCAGTACATGGATTCATGCACAGGTGGGGTCCCTCAGACTGTCCTGCAGACATCCCTCAAGGGGACCTGGATTGTGAGAGGGCATAGGCCAGACCAAGGGACCCCACTGATGCATGATCAGGTCTGGTCAGCAACCACAGGACGGCTCCAGGAGATATCAGGTCCATCACAGCCAGTCCTGATCAACCAGACACCAGCAGCAAACTAACCTACCAGTCAGAGTGTCTGCCAACTGGTGCTCACTGCATGGCATAGCAACTGGTTGAATGGTCAAATGTTCAAATGAACAGTTGGACACTTAGCATATTAGGCTTTTATTATACAGGGTTAGAAATCCACAAAACCTGTTGCAGATGTCATTTCACATACTGCTGGGAAATTTCCTGAATGTTGTGATTTTACATGCAATATATAAAAAAAAAATAATTCATACTTCACTACACTGAACTATATACTATATAGATGAATAAGATGATATAGAAACTTAACCCAATTTATTCAAAATTATTTATTAGGACCATTCACATTTAATACTAATGATACAACTCTCAAACCTACAATACAATACAATTAATATGTGACTATTAACATATATACACATATATAATATTTTCTGGTGACATAATTATTTATTTAGAAAATTCATAAGAACCTGCAAATAACTGCTAGAACTAATAATTAAGTTAATTAATGTACAGGATATAATATCCACATAAAAAATCAGTGTATTCATATATTCTGCTAAGAATACATAGAAACAAAAATTAAACATACAATACTATTTCCATAACTCTAAAACAAGAAAATACTTCCACATAAAGCTAAAAAAAGTGTACACAACTTATATGCTAAAATTTACAAAATGCTTTTGAAAGAAATATTAACCTAAATAAATTGAGAGACATTGTATTGATCAATTGAAAGTTTCTACATAATAAATATTATTCTGATATTAATGTAAAAAATCAAAGTAACTAGAATCACTAAATTTTTTGAAAATAAAAATGAAATCTGAAGAATGACTCTATATACTTTTTAATATTTATTATATAACTACAGTAGCCAAGACTGTGTAGTATTTGTGGCTAAATACTAGTAGAACCACAGATTAATGGAACAGAATAATTAAAAAAAAAGAAAAAGGTGCATAAAAATTTGCCCAATTGATTTTATACCATGGTGAAAAGCAATTCAAAAGAAAAAGATGTATTTTCAACAAGTGGTACTGGAACAATAAAAAATATATGTTCAAAAAGGAAAAGAAAGAATGAGATGAGAGGGAACTACAGAGCAGAAAGAAAAAGGGAGAAGAAAGATGAGAAAGAAAAAAGAACTTCAACATAAACCTTATAAATTTATAGTAATTAACTCAAAATGAATTATAGATTTAAATGTAAAACGAGATTTCAACATGGCAGCTGACAGCACCAGAGTGAGGGAGGGTGAGTGAGTGATTGGGCAAGTGTGCTGACATTTGTGGGTTTGTGTGTGAGTGAGGGACAGTCCGATTGCATGGGAGTCTTAAGGGCATGCAATTTAGGCTCTCCTGGCCAAAGAGCCTATCTCCACAGCCACTCCTGGGGTGCTGCTCTGGCTTGGAGACCTTGCCATCTTGAATGGTTTACAAGATCCTCCTCTGGAGGGGGTTGCAGGAAGCATCAGTGGCTAGGTGTCCAGTCTCACCAAGGCCCAGACTAGCGGAAACATTGGCCTTAACCCACATGCACCCTGCCCAGGACCCCATGTGCCTGCCAAGAACACAACCCAGAACATGGATGCCCGGGGCCCAGTCTGCCTGGACTATAAACCCAAATGGACACATACTGGACCCCCTGCACCTGCAACAGACACCAGCAGTACCTCTGTGAGCCTGGAATGCATGCCACCAGACCCAGTGCATCTGAGGAAGATCCAATTTAGAACCTGTGAGACTACAGCTCAGCTGCCACTGGCCCCAAAGGACTCCTGCGCTTGTGTAATCACCTAGTGCCATCACTATGTGCTGTTTACATCATAGAGCCCAGCTGCTTGGCTCCACCACCAGGGCTAAGGAACAGGAACTGTGCTAAGGCTGGGGAGGTAGATGTAGCCTCCCCTGCCCTGGACTCACTGGAACTGAGGACCCAAGGAGACTGAAAGTGTTGCAGAGCTGTAGGTGAGACAAAAGTATCTGGGACTGAGAGAGCTGGCCCAGGGCCCTGGCTGTGGAGACTGGGCAGTGGGTGCAGCAGTGGGAGCCTATGGCTGAAGTTCCTGGATAGTGGAGCACTAGCATGGACCACTGTGCAGTATGGGATGCTTCTCCTAATCAGTGGAAAGGGTCAAGCAGTGGAGCTGAAGGTCAGCCTACAATGGGGTCATCTGAAGGACACACCAAACATTGAATCTAGAGGATCCTTTACGTCTTGGAGGAGCTTGTG